>PVJH01031734.1:0-23457 GCA_004026705.1 Nesogale talazaci
GGGTCCGAGGAGGGGGAGACCCCTGTGGGCATAACCGATGGTACCCCCACAGGAAACCACTGTGCCTTCCCACGTCTCGCCTTGCCCAGCGACGTAAAGCCCAGTCAAGCAGACAGCGCATCAGACAAGGACGAGCCCGCCAGTCCAGGACCAAACAGGAGGGCTGGTACCCAGACGGTGAAGAAGAAGACCCTCGGGACATGACCCACAGCAGATGCCAGGGCAGGAAGCGGACGGGACAGGAGACTGAGGGGTGTCGGTCGACCAAGCCACAGAGCAGGTGAGAGTGGTGTGGGGGGGGATCAAAACCTCACAAGGGCCGTTTTCACAAATCCGGGGTCCAGCCTGATTGATGTTCTAGACATCTGAGGTGGAAGATAGAATACACCAGAAACACACACACACACACACACACACACACACACACACACACACACACACCATAGTGACACTGGGTACTGAAGTTACAATATACACATACGTACACACCTAAACACAGACAGAGGAAGAAGAAGTTGCTGGAAAGATGGAATTCAAAGATAATGGACCATTTCCACATATTTCAGAAGCCTTCCTGTGTGTGTATGTGTGTGTGTGTGTGTGTGTGTGTGTGTGGATTTTATGCCAGGCAACTAGAGAACTCACTCTTCATGGCTGGCGTGGCTGGTGAGCGTGGCTGGCTGGCGTGACCAGCTGATGTGGCCGCCAGAAGCCCACAGACCCCACGGTGCCCCGACTACAGAATCTGAGGAGACTTCTTTGTTTCTGTGGCATCATTGCCCTGGTGGGAGCAGGAAGCCCAGTCTTGCTCCTGGAGAGCTGAGACTTCTGTTCTGTGGCCACGTGATTCCAAGAGCCCTCTCCAAGGGAGGTCCAAGCAAGAGCCGCTGATGCAGACTGGCCAGCAGTGGCCAGACTTGGTCAAAGCCCACTTGGAGACAGAGCCAGTGCTCCAGTCACCACGGTATAGAGTGAGAGAGTCAATGAGAAGGGGAGCAGGGATGGGGGGTGGGGGGGTGGGGAAGGGGGCGGTGGAGAGAATCCACATCCTGCGCCCCTTATGCCAACAGCCAAGCTTGAGGTAAGGACATGAGAGAATCTGGACAAACACACCCGTCAGACACACGGAAGCGTTCCCAGAGGGAACTGAACAATGAGTGCCAATTACAGCCGATGTTGGCACACTGAGGAAAATGGAAGTGACGTCACGGAACAGCTTGTATGGAAGTTGTCTGAAGGGAACGTAATTTGCTGTGTAAACTTTTACCGAGAAACAAATCCATAAACCAACCCACAGCAACATAGTATTTAAGCAAATAAACACACCGAAAGACTATCGGAAAGGTGCTGGGTCAGGCAGCCGAGGACTGAGTTCCAGCAGACACTTTAAAGGCTCACAAAAACCCAAGCTAAGCTCATGGCCATCCAGTGACCGGATAGGACAGGGCGGAACTGCAACCCCCCTCTCCCTGCCCCGTGAGCTTCTGAGATGGTAACTTTTTACAGGCGTGGAAAGCCCCATTTTTCTCCCGTGGAGCGGGTGGTGGGTTCAAACCGCTGACCTTAGAGATCACAGCCCAACACGCCACCACCGCATCACCAGAGATCCTCAGACACTGCTGCTGACAACGGAGGGTGGCTGCCCACTCTGAATACAGAAGACCACAGGCGTGTCTGCTCCGTAAACACAGGCTCCTGCATTCCTAGAGCGAGAGCCCACATCGAAGGATGGCACATGGAGTCCAACAGTGCTTCTGGTTGTTTATTTATTTATAAACAGTTTTACTCCTTCCCCCACATGTCACATAGAATTTACATGTCCAGTCGCACCAAGAGTTGGACAGTTGTGACCACAATCCACCTTAGGACATTTTCTTCTTCACTGTACTCATTGTTATTCGTGTGATTATTATTATTGTTTTTAATTGTGGCAAAATGACGCACAGCAAAGCATTCCTAATTCAACGACGTCTACGCGTCTACTTCCGTGGCCTTGATTGGCCTCTTCGTGTCACGCAGCCGTGACTTCTCCCACTCTGTTCCACCACCGTGAGCATCCACTCTGTTCCACCACCGTGAGCATAAACTTGATGCTCCGGAAGCAGTAACTCGTCCCACTTCATCCAGCGTCACCCTGGTCAAGTTTGCCCTCTTTCTTTTGCTGTGGAAGTTTTCTCAATGAAACGTTCACAGATCATGCTTTCACAGTGCGGTCATCTCTAGAAAGGGTCATGTGTGGATCATCGCAATCCGTTCTCATGCTCCCCGGAGTTCGCCCTGTGGAGTGGGGGTAAGTGTAGGGTCTGCTCGGAGGGGAACGACAAGCCGAGAGGAGTAGCATCGTGCTCAGCGTCACCGAGAATCTTTCAGGATCGATCTTGAAGCACAGCGCCGTTCTGTGGTGCCCTCTGAGAAGGTGCGTTCTTTGAAGGAGAACGCGGCATCAGGCTCAGAGGGAGGCGTTTGAATACTCTGCAGATGGCACGACCTAGCTCGCTGAAATTGTGGAGGAAAGGGAAAATACCCCCTCTACCCCCCACCCCTGGTCAACGGTGTCCCGCTTGACCAATGTTAAAATCTGGTCACTTTATCTTAGGGGCCAGAACAGCCTGTTTTCACAACTGCCTCTGGATCCCCGTACAAATACGAACACCATGAAGTATTCTGGAATTCCCATTCTTCTCAAGGCATTCCGTCGTTGGTTACGGTCCACACGGTGAAATGCCTTCACAGAGTCACAGTTTACCTCCTTCCCCCTGCACCTGACTTTAGCACACATGATGTCCAAGGTCACCCCTGACATCATGTCCCAAGTACAGCGAGATAGGGCCTCGCCATCCTTGCTTCTAAGGAGCACGCTGACGCCACGTCTTTCAAGACCAGTTGGTTGGTTCTTTGGGCAGTCTGTGGTACTTGCAACATTCTCCACCAGCCGTCGCTCACATCAGACGGTTCTTGGCTGAAAAGCAGAGCAGGCCCGCCAGGTGTTGTTGATCTGTGTGGCATGGGAGATGCACAGGCCCTCGGCGGTGTGGGCCACAACCCACTGTGGGCAGCTTTGAAAAGAAGGCATTCCAGAGCCTTTCACTCGGCCCCGATGGAACCTGTCCATGGATGAAGAGGCAGTTGTGCGAACAGAAGCAGGAAGAACTGCATGGTTTAAAATCCTTCAAAAGGTGTCTCTGAGTGGCCTCCTCTCACCTTCCTCATTCAACCTGTAGGCTGAGCAAATCACCTGCGCGGGTGGATTCTGTCAAAGAGAACTTGGCCATGGGCTAGAGGCAGGCTTACTGACACCCCGGGGCACACAAGTGATGCTGTCTCTTGGTCCAGTCGGGAGGGGTTTTGTTTTCTTTATGTTGACTTCTCCTTTCTAGCAAACGCTGCCACTCCTGATCTTCATCCATTAGAGCGTCGGGCCCTCATGCTTCCGACCTCGCTCGAGTTCCTGGCTGCTCCCGGCGGCTGTGCCGTTTCCACCACCTTGGGAGCCCCTTCCTCCAAATGTCGTGTGCAAATAACATTAAAGATCGTTCCCACCTTCTGCTACCTCCTCCATCTTTGTCTGCCGCGGGCACAACAGGGATCTCTGCCTACGTCAGCCGGTGGCTGTCTTCCGATGTTCTTGGCCTCGGTGAGCGTGTGTCTCCAGGGTGGCACCCACAGTCTCGAAACATCTCCGTGGGGTGTCCCTCCACCCGCAGAAACTTGCTTTTCACCGATGTCTCCCTCGCAACCGACGCTTCTTCCTCTGTTGGTTCCCGATCATAACACTACCTCCAGGGACCTTAGCTGGTTTTATTCCTGAACAGGATGGTGTGGCTGAGTCTTAGAGACTCCGATAAAAACATCCCATTCCATATGTTGCCAAGTCAGAAGGACACGAGAAACCCATGGATATTTGGGTCCTTTCTAAAGAGACGGTTGGTAAAAATCCAAAGGTCTGCTTCTGATTCACAAGAAGAGGGGCCTCTCGGTCAACACCGTCTCCACCCGTCTGTCCTCAGAGACCAAATTCTCCGCAAGCCACCATCAGCCTGGACCAGGTGGAAACAGCTCATCCTCACAGCTCCTCTTCCGCATTAAGGGTCTGCTCTGCCCACCCACAGTCTCTGCCCCAGGTCCTCCTAGGACCGAGGGCGGGTCTCGACGAGACGGCGTGGCTGAGTCTTTACAGCGATGAGAAGCAGGGAGGTTGTTTTGGGGTTGTTCTGACCCCAGCCATGGTATCTTCGATCAACTGTCGCATCTGTGTGCGAGAGTCGGACCTCGAAGGAAGAAGAGGAAGGAAGCTTCCCTGCATCTGCAGGAGGGTGCAGGATCCCGAGCATCCCGGGGGGCCAGCAGAAGAGCAAGCTGGTCCGTCTGGGAGGAAGTGCAGCCGGAGCACCCCTTAAGAGTCCAGGCTGGTGAGATTTGTCCCCTGTCCTTTGGACATGTTATCAGGAGAGACTAGTCCCTGGGGAAGGACATCATGCTTGGTCACGCGCGGGGTGGGGGAGGGAGTGAGAACGAGGAAGACCCTTAGCACCATGCATGGACACGGCGGCTGCAGCGATGGGCTTAAAGAGAAGAGCAGCTGTGAGCACGGGCCGGGCTGGACCACGTTTCCTTCTGTGAGGCATCAGGGGCACGGGCTCAGCAGCCAAAACAGCGGCTTAGCGAGGTCGGGCAGGGGTGGCTCAGCAGTAGAGCTGTCGCCTCTGGTGTGGGTGAGCCAGGTTCAAGTCCCCGCCAGGGAAACGCATGCTCAGATGCCACAGTTTGTCTGCAGAGGTCTGCGCCTCACTGAGCATGTTTCAGATCGAAGAAATGCCAGGCCGAGACACACGTACGAGAAGAAACCAGAGACGAAGTTCTGAAAATCGGCCAAGGGAAACCCCACAGGACCCACAGGTCTGATCCATCCTGGACCCCAGGGATGGAGCAGGATCGAGCCAGGTTCTAACCCTCTTAGGGTTAGGGTTTACCGCGGGTCAGAGCAATGCTTAAACCAGGCCCGTTACAACAGAAGGAGCAGACAAGGGCTCTTTCTGACTTTCCACCGACTCTGAAGACAGGTGAGGGCAGGCGCATAAAGCCGCCATCTCATTTCAAAACATCCACTGTCCTCCCTGCCAGGAGCACAGACCACCTGGAAACACACCAGCCTCTGCAGAGCAGCCAGGGATGGGTGTCAAGCCGGGATGCTTCCAAAGCTCGTCCCATTCCGTGACATGCTGCCATGTCGAACTCCCGGCCACCCCATGAGACAGAGTGGACGACCTCACCGGTGCTCCCAGAATCTTCATAGGCGCACTTCTTCCAGCCCTTCTCCCTAGGAGCCTTGGGGGTTTGGTGGGTCCAAATCCCCAAGCTTCCAGTCAGCCGCTGAGCCCCGAACTTCTGTATCAGTGTAGTTCCTTGGTGAGTGCCCAGCGGGGACTCACTGCTGGTGAGTGGATCCCGGCTCAGGGAAACCAGGATCAGGCAGAGTAGAATCGTCCCCGTCCTGTTCCAAAGGATGGACGTCTTTATGTGCACCATCTCCACAGGGACGACGTGCGCCGGGCAGCGACACATGCCGAGGTGTGAGGCACAGTCATGCTGGCTGGGATGGAGTTAGGTCGGTGTCTGCTTGGCTGGGCCCGGCAGTCGAGAGATGATGTCATCTGGCAGTTCTAGGAGCCCTGGCGATACTGCGGGTTAGGCTTTGAGCTTCACCCCAAGGTCGGCAGTTCCAACCCAGGAGGCGACCTCTGGGAGTAAGATGAGGCTGCCGGCTCCGTCAAGCCTGATGGTCTCAGAAGCCTCATGCCAGGCCCCTGTGAGTCAGAATCCACTCAATGACAGTGGGTCTACTCTGCACTGACGTGACACTGTCACTTGGCAGCTATGTCACAACACAGTTCCCTTCCATTTTGTGATATGATGTGGTCCCCCTCCACTTTGACGACACAATACTTTTCTTTTTTTAAAAAAATCATTCTACTGGGGGCTCATACAGCCCTAATCACCATATATACATACAAACTCCAGGTCAGTATTTACTTCTCCTTATCACAAGCCATCCATCTATCCGTTGTGTCAAGCACATCTATACATTTGTTGCCATCATCCTCAAAATATTTTCTTTCTACTTGAGCCCTTGGTACCAGCTCCTCCTTTTCCCCCTGCCTCCCCCCTCCCTCATGAACCCTCAATAATTTATAAATGGCTGCTATTTTGTCTTAAGGGTCTGAATGGATTCAGTGGTCGTGGGTGGGGGTGGGGTGACTACTGGGGAGTTCCTGGGTTCTGCAAACACTGAAGGCAATACCTCTGCCCACTCCCGGGCATCTTGGGGGTTGAGTTCACCTATAGGCACCTTAGAGGTCTGGAGGTCAGCTTCTGAAAGACCCCGGTCAACGAACACCCACGGGGCACAGCTCCACGTGGACCCATGTGGCACCATGAGCTGGACTCCAGTGGTGGCAGCGTCGGTCGGTGGCTGAGGCAGTGTGTGTGGTCTCCTCAGTGGAGGCAGCACCTCTGTGCTTCAAGGAGGATACTGTGTGGGAATGCTCTATGTGCGTCAGTTGACCTGCTGGCCTGGACCAGCAAAGAACTGTCCAGAAGAGCTGGCGGATAAGAGGGAAGGAAGCCTACTCTGCCAGGGGAACGAGGAGACTGTTTTCACAGTGGGTGTGGGTGGGGCTCTCCACCCCAGACTGTGGGTCAGAGGGAGGATGGGAAAGCCAACCGACTCACCAAGAGAACCAGGGAAAGAGGACCTGGTTGGACAAATCCAGGAATCTCGGGAGGACAGGTCATTCCCCCTTCCCTCGCTCACCAGCTCAAACCTTTCTTCTCTGCCAGTTGTTTGGCCTGAAAACATAGAATCAAGCGCTCCAATTCCCCCTGCCCTCATCTTTCTTCCTTCATTGTGGAAATACACCCAACCAAACATCGGCCAACCTGCAATGATTTCCGCATGTATCGTTCAGTGACACAGATGCTGTTCTTCGAATCGCACCATGGTTCTCACCGTCCCTTCCCTCAATCATTCCATTACCCTCACCATGAATGCACTCCCTCTGAACAAACAAACAAGCAAACAAACGACCCCCCTCCTTTGCCATCTTTCCAACCACCAATGACTGAGCACTGGGGACTGGGCTGTCATTGGCTTGAAGCCCCCGGCAGCTCTGCTGGAGGAAGCTGTGGTCACTTGCTCCTGCAAGGAGGGTAGCCCTGGAAACCCTGTCGGGCAGATCCTACAGGGTCGCTGTGTTTGTCTGGGTAGACTAGAGAAACAAATTGATAGATACACATATGTATATAAGGGAAAAGTTTATATACAAGAGGACTGGGACATTGAGAAAGCTTGCCAGCGCAGTCCAGATCAAAGTTACAAGTCCGATATTAGCCCGTATGCCCTATATCAGTCTATAAAGTCTCCTTCCGACTCACAAAGTCACAGGCCAGTGGGTGCAGAGTCCCGGTGCCGGCAGGGGTCTTCCCATGGCTCCTCGCTTCCAGGGCTCAGGGTCCATCAACAGCATCCAGTGGTGGTAGCAAATCAGGGATTGCAGGGCTCTCCACATGGCTTCTCCAGCTCCAGAGGTCTGGTTCCATCAGGGTAAAGCCATGTGGCTTCTCCTCTGGCTCCTTCAGCTCCTCGGACGCTGCCATCTTGTCTTCTCTGTAGTTCGTTGTCTCTGAGAACTAACTCCCAACACCTGGGGAGATATAGCTTCTCATCTCCATGAGGGAAATATCGCGAGATTCCCCAGAAGTCTCAGGAGAAAGCCGTGCCCACACGGAGGCCTCATTGGCTACTCAATGGCTATCTCCAGATGGACAGGCTAGACTCCACCCCTACATCTCAATCATGACATTAACATAAGCACATGACCGCCACAGTCGTGATGGGCTGGGATCAGCTCAATGGCCAGGAGTTTGGTTTGGGGTCTCCACCCTGGTCATCAAGCATCAGCTTTGATTCCAGTGTGTCTTTCCACTTCACAGGCGTGAGGACATGCAGGACGTGTCCTGTTATGCCACAAGCACTTTGTCCCATGAGCTAGGTTTGCTTACTCATAGAGTCGGTCAGCCTGCCTTTGGGCTGAGGCTTCCTGAAGGTGGAGTGGAGCACCCTTTGGGCATTTGTCAGCCGTGCTTAAAGGACTTTGTGGTATTGCCAGAGCAGGGCAGAGTCCAAGGGGCCACCTGGTTGAGAGACTGCAAACCAGAGAGATGCGTCTGTCCATGGCCATGGACACGATTGAAGAACTGCATCCCGAGCATTTCTGATCCTGAGTTGTAATCTGTTAAATTTGCTACTAAGTCCCATAATTGTGAGCGGGTCTGAGTGCGGTGGGACTGTTTACACTCCTAGGGGTACTGGGTGGTAGCCTCACCCCACACAGTAGGAAGACAGGAGAAGAAGAGACCACTGGTTTTTCCCCTTCTTATCCTAACTCTTCTGGAAACACCACCCAGTCCTGTGTTGGACAACTGCATTAGGTCAGGCGTCCACCACTGCGATATCCTGCAGAACAGCTGACTGTCTGAACGCTGCCCTGTCACACTTGTCTGTGTCAGCCTGGGTTGACCGGGGAAACATATCCAGGGGCACTCACATAGCTGTGTAAGAAAGAGCTTTATATCAGGGAGGAACTGGATATCCAGAAAACATCCCAGCTCGGTCCAAATCAAGTCCATAAGTCCAACACGAGTCCACATATCCCTCTTCAGACGCACGCAGCGGCCTACAATGATGGCGATGGCAGGAAGACCACAGGCCCGTGGATCCAAGGCCGCCGAAAGCGTCCCAAGACTCCGTCAGGTCTCAGTCACGTGGGTTGCCAACAGGAAGGTGAAGCAGAAAGAGAGGGAGGTTCCCAGGACAGGACCCTCCTTCTGAGAAGGTCACACCCACAGGGAGGTTTCATCAGGCTGTGGCTTGTCCAACAGGTTAGATTCCACCCCTGCACGCTTTTATCTGCAAGCTGCCGCGGAAGCATGCAATGGCCAGATTGCTGATCCTTTCCTTCCCAATACCTGGAAACCACTCATCTTTCTACGACGAAATGAGGAAACCGAGTCAGTAATAAAAGTAGCTGACCAGATGTGAGTTACCCGGGCAGGAGATTCGAGACTGAGGCAGCAGCGGACTTCCTGCCATGCATCAGCTGCGATTGGCTGTGGGCAAAACTTGGAAGCAAGAGAAACTTATTTCTGGTTGACTCATACACTTTACCCTTGTCAACAACAGGGTTTCCTTGGCCAGCAAGGGTGCCTGACTGACTGGAAAGCTGGGCTGAGTCTCACTACAGACACGAAGGCCTGGGGGCTGTTGCACCCTTGGCCACCAACACCCTTTGTCAGGCACCCATGCCAGGACTGCTCCGTTTGAACAACTGTCTCTGCGGCTGTGTGTCTTTCCAGACTGTGGCGTTGTGATGGGGTGAGCATGGGGTGGCTCACCCAAAAGTCAGTGGTTCAAAACCACCAGTGGCTCCACGAGAGAAGAATGAGTCTCTCTGCTCTCCTAAAGACCGAGGTCATTATGAGCCAGAACGGACGCGGTGGCAGTGGGTTTATTTGTTGTCTGTCCCGTAGTTGGAAAATGCCACATTCTCTGCATACGACACTGCAAGCACCCTTTTGTGACACATGCCAAAGTGGTACCTGTCCAATTGGTTTGGACGACTCCATGATTTTCCTGCGATGGCTACTTCAGTAGGCATCTCATCCGTGCATGCAGGCCCTTTATCTTTATTTTTATAAGTTTTTCTTCTAGAAGCCCCCAAGTGTCACTGGCTGAGAGGTGGGGAGATTTGAACCCATGGAGAGGTCCAGCCTACGGGGATCTCTGCTCCGCACATGGGGAGTCACATTCTGAGTCAGAATCACCTTGACCACCAGCGGCAATTTGGGGTCTATTTGAAAAACCCTGTGATGGTCACCTCACGCACCTCTCTGCTCGTCTCCTTGGGGTCCGCTGCCCAAAGCGGACGTGCTAAGTCCAAGGTCCGGTGGGCGGGTTTGGAGAGAAGCTTGCCCGAGATCAGGGGACCGATCTTCCATCAAGACAGGTCGATGTCCCCTGACCTTGAGGTTAGGAGCTGATCCAAAGTGATCTACACCACCCAGAAGCCATCTCTCCGCCGGGCTGCTGGGGCTGTAAGGCACCATCCAGGTGACTCCCACTCACGCTGATGGAAGCACAGCCCAGGCCCCCGCCTTCCCCCTTGCGGCTTTTATGTTTGAGCCCCTTGCTGCAGCCGCTATGACCCTGCCCATCTCCGTGAGGGTCTTCCTTTTCTTGAAGCCTCTCCTTGACCAACTAGGATAGATGTCCTTCTGATGACATGCCCCCAGCGTCCCGTCCTAGGCAGCATCTCTAAGTGGTGAGCGTGATTTATGTTTGTCCCTGAACCAGAAGGCTGGCAGTTCAAGCCCACCCAACAGCTCCATGGTGAGCAGGCCTGCTGACACGCTTCTATCAGAATGGCGGCCCATCACCCGAGCCAACCCCAAACAACCTTTCAAAGCAGCCTCCCTCCTCTGTGACCCAGGGATCTCTGCGAGTAATCGATCCAGCTGGCCACCGTGGGCCTGGTGATAGCAATGGGCTTGGTGTCCCACGAAGACGGCTCTATTACATGGCTTACAGCTCAGTGGAGAGAAAGGCCAAGCCCTCACCATTGGACCAACAGGGCCCATCACGATCGATGGAGACAAGATGAACAGGGCCGTGGATTTCGTCGTCTTGCCTGGATCCACAATCAATGCTCACGAAGCAGTAGCCAAGAAAGCAAAGGATGCATCGCACTGGGCCCATCTGCTGCGCAGACCACTTTCGATCGTTGGAAAGCCCAGGATGCCGCTTGGAGGATGAAGGTCAGCCTGGCCTAAGCTATGGCATTTCCGACGGCCTCCTGTGCACAGAGAGAGGGACATTGACTCGGGAATCCCGAAGACGATCCGATACGTTGAAACAGTGGGGCCGGGAAGCGAGATGGAAAGTGCCACGGCCTGACCAGCCCAAAGAACGAGCCCATCCGCGTGGGGAGATGTCCAGCCAGACGGCAGGGGCCTTAGAGGCAAGGACGGATAGACTTGGTCTCACGTGCTTTGGACATGTCATCGGGAGAGACCGGCGTCCGGAAAAGGGCATCTTGCTTGGTAAAGTGGAAGGGCAGCAAAAACGAGGGAGAGCCCCCCCCCCCCCCGCCCCGTAACCCCCTCACCCCCCCACCCCGGGGATGGATGGACAATGGCTGTCATGACAATGGCTCAAGCATAACAGTGATTGTGAAGAAGGAAGAGGATCCGCCAGCGCATCCTTCTGTGGGTATCGAGGGTCACTACGGGTCAGAACCAGCTTGTGGGGGCTGGGCCACAGCAGCAAAATACAGGTCCTCGTATTCAGTCCACTCTGAAAACGACCCTGGGCACGGTGCGGGCGAAGGCAGCAGCCTTTCCTCTGTTGAGCACGGGGTTTCGATGAGACGGACCAGCTCAGCGGCAGCGGCGGCAGCAGCCACAGTGTACAAGGACACATGTGGAGTCAAGTGGGAGTGGGAGGCCCACGCTCTGAGAGGCGGGAGAAAAGGAAGCCTGGGCCACCCGTGGCCTGGCCCCTCTCCCAGTCTCCACTTCAAGACGTCAGACTTGCCTCCCTTTTGAGGATCTGTCATGGCCACCAGGGCCATTTCCTGGAGCCCTGGGTCTCCGCTGGCAGGAGCCCTGGCGGTGTGGTCAAGGGCGGGGGTCCCTGTGGGAGAAAGGCTGGCCTTTCTATTCCCGTCCACAGTGAATGGCTCAGAAGGCCGCCTGGTCACTTCAAGTCAGCACAGGGTCAAAGGTGGGGAGGGTTTGTTTGTTTGTTTCATTCATCATCACCCGCCTTTATAATATTCCTCAGATCAAATCGTCTGAGGGTCCTTCATCTTGGACAGGTTTCTGCCTCCAAAGCCTTTGACCACCTGCGGCCCACAGAGGGTGGCCACACCTGGAGGCCTCTCCCAGGCAGGGCAGGGCCCCCCTCCCGCCAGGTCCTTTAAACCCCTTGTCAGTCCCTCCTGTTTGCAGGAAAGCGGGAACATAGGGGCTGCCGGTACTCCTGCTCACTCCAGGCTGCTCTACACCTGCCTCCCTCCAGGGCGGGCCGTGCCCTCTGCTTTCATCTGAGCCGGGGCGGTGGTTGCTGGTGACCCGGGTGTTGCATAATGGCCAAGGTACTGCCACCTCCACTCTCCTGGTGGGTGCAGTTCGACGACTCCAGCTACTGTCCCCCAAGCTCTAACTCATGGCTGTTCCCCAGCGAACGGGCACCCATGTTGTCATTGTTGATAATGTTGTCCTTGTCGTCAGGGGCGACCGAGTCAGCTCAGACTCACTGACTGCCGAGGAACAAAATGCCAACCGGTCCCCGCCCCACCCGCCCAGCGGTTCTCACACCGGACCCCCTGGAGGCAGCTGTGGCATCCGTCCACCTAATTGAGGCCCTTCCTTGACGATCCTTGACTGTCCTTCTCCAGGGACGGGTCTCTCCTGACCATGTGAGATGAAGGTTTGCCATCTTTGCTTCTGGGGACACTTCGCCCAGAACAGACTGGCTCGTTCCTTGGGCAGTCCACGGTCTTTTCCATAACCCGCCCTCAGCAGCACCCCCGTCCAAACACACATGCTGACCTTCCTGGTGCAGCGTCCAACTGACACATGCGTGAGCAGGGACGGAGAGTACCATGGCTGGGGTCAGGCTGACCTCCGTCCTCACAGCCACACCTGTGTCTTCCAGCGCTCTCACGAGGTCTCACGCAGCAGACTGGCCCAAGACAATGGAATCTTTGATCCCTTGATGGCGGCTTCCACCAGCATCGATGGTGGGTCCAGGGGAGAGAGAATTCCTCACCTGGAATACCGTTAACAGCAGACACAACAGAGCACGCACCAACCCAACAACTTCTTCAAATAAAAGGCAACGATGCCGATCATTTTGCTTGAGCGAGGCACCCGTCCCGCTCTCCTTTTCCAGAGGGTTCCTTGAGCCTGAATGGGAACCCGCTGCGTTGCATGGCCTGCCCGTTGGAAGCCACAAAGCTCCGTCCTTAAAAGAGAACAATGCTTAAGATGGACTCCTTGCCCCCTCGCTGTGGGATGAAGACAGAACTTTTCCACAATTATCATGCTCCAAATATTAAGCAGACTATTTACTAGCATTTGTCATGGAAGTTGTTAGTTATTCTCCCTGATATTCCCAATTACTTCAGGCCTTTGACCCCCCTGCTGTTAGAATGATGGTTCGCTTCCCTCGGAAGCCTGTGGGCGGGATTCAAGAGACATTGTCAATAGCCCCTACCCTGATAGAAATGTTTATCTATCTTTGTAGGTTAAGGTCTGGCCTCTTCACATAGTCTCATAGACATCCCTAAGACCACTCCCCTTATCACCATATAGCCCTTAAGACACCCCTCTCCTGTGGCATATGTCCTTGCCTATAATTAGGGGCCTGGCTTGGCTCGAGAGGGAGATAGTGATGGGATATAGGATAGGAGAGAAGCCTGCCTCTCTCAAGCCTGCTTCGTACCAGCCTGCCTCTATCCAGGCGGCCACTCTCCTGTCTCCCTCTCCATGTGGACCATCTAGCGGGACGGAGGTGAGCATGTACCCTGAAAGGATATATATGTAACTTCTAATGCTCTTTTCTCTCGCGTGATCTCTATAGCAGTGTTATAATAAATAACAATTAGCGCTCACAACTGCCTGTTGAACCCTTGCTGTGAGTATATCAGGAGGACTGATCACCCCCTAATACCTCACCTAGTCAACTCAGAGGAGTAAAGACCCTACAGGGCGGAGGAGAACTGCCTCTGTGGGTTTTCGAGACCACGGTTCTTTATGGGAGTAGAAAGCCTCATCTTACTTCCAAAAAGCAGCTGGTGGTTTTGAACTTCTGGCCTTGTGGTTGGCAGCCCAATGGAAAACCTACCATGCCATCAGGATTGACTCACTTCAAGGGTGCCGTGCCAGTCTTTGCTGATGAACCAAAGGTGGTTTTTCTTTTAGAGAAGGCATCAGAGGGTATGTTTGGCATCAAGTCTGAGGGTTTTCTCAGGGTGAAAGTTTGGAGTGTTCATCTAAGGCTCCATGACTCCAGAAATTCTAGATGCCTTGAGAATTTAGAATTCTATTCATCAGTGTTCATTGAGTCTCGGTTCTTTGGTGTTGCCACAGAGACTTGGCTTTCCCAAACAGAAGCGTCTTCTCTCCCAGTTTTTGGAGTCTAGGAGTTGCCAATCAGGACTACAGAACTGGGTGAAGTGTCCTCTCTCCTTTGATTCTAGGGGTAGACCCTTGTCTCTTCACATGTCTCCATGTGTCTCGTCATAGCTCTTTGCCTGGATCTAGGATGTTTCTAACACAGACGCCGCCTCAGAGGGATGCTCTCGAGAAAACACAAAACTCTTCCAGTACCATCAGATGACCCAATTTGTTGTAAGGTCACTTTTTAAAAAGTCTCTTTCAGCTCTGTGCATATCCTGGTTCATGGACTCGGTTTTCAGGATGAATAAAATGCAGTCCACATTCTGGGGGTGTCTGCTTGGTCCAGCATCATGGACATGCAAGAAAAGAGATTTGCTGAGCTGTTCCTGGGTGGTTTGGGTCCAACCTAGAGGTTCCTAAAATGTCCTGCAAGAAAGGACATTTGTGTGGTGCTTTGTAACAGTCCTGGGGCAATAGAGGCCACGGGAAGGACAAGGTCATGGGTCAGTAAGGTCATAGGGTGGGTAAGGTCATTGGGCAGGGCCATTCAGTGGGAAAGATCATGGGACAAACGATCGACTTTAAGGGGCAATCTCGATGCAGTTCCGGTCAGTTTTTGCCATGCAGAAATCTAGCCCAGCGTGGGTTGATGTCCAAGAGAAGCTGGTAACCTGGAGATCGATGGAACTATCTGGAATGTAAAATGTTAACCAATGATCACAAAGAAAAAGCCAGCGTAGGCTCAATGAAACCTGTTCTGGGGTCAGATTTCCAGCTGAGGCAGCCAGCTTCTGTCTTTGATCGAGCCTTTGCATCTAGCTTTGTAATTATGGCATAGGTACAACTTTTCCCACTCCACATGCCAGGAATACTTTCCATATTTGTGTAATCTTCTAAGAGCTCGTTACCGTGGTTGCATAATATCTTGGGCCTGTTGAGATTTGCTTGATGTTTCCCCTCCTGTGAGGTGCCAAGGTGGTTGGGTGGAGTCATTGCCCCTGCTATTTCATTTCACTCCGGTGGGCCGTGAAGAGGAGGAGCCCTGGAAGATCCAGGTGTGTCAGGTGTGCTTCATTCCTGCCCCCTCCCTTCTCCCCTGACCTGAGACCTTCAGAGAGCACCCCAGGGTTCCCACACAGGATGGACCCCAGGGATCATGAGTTCCCATTCTTGATTCCTAGGTGAGCAAACTCAGGTCTTGTCCAAGGTTACAAGGCAAGTGTCCAATCCCTTTATGACCAAAATGACCAGACTTCCACGGACTACATGGACCTGGCTTGCCCCATGGCACCCACCCTGCCAGTTTGGCCTTTGGGCTCTAATGCTGATTCCACACCTCAAAGTCTGCGGTCATTCTGTTCCTTTGTCTGAAATGCTTTTCCATCCATCCCCCCCCCCAACACCCTCCCTCCCCAACTGTTTCAAAGCACCACACAAGGGTCCTTTCTTGCAGAAAGTGTTATTTTGGGGAACAGCCAACACCTTTTGATGTTGAGTCTTGAATCACAAAGCATACTGCATAGTTACACATTTTTGTTAGATTTATTCCTGTTATTTATATTTACATGTATTAGGATGGGTTTTCTATAGAAGTAAAGCCAACCAGTGAAGTACATTACCTATCTATCTATCTATCTATCTTGTCTATGTATCATCTATCTATCCCTCTCGTATATCTATCATCTATATCTCGTCTATCTATCATCTATCTATATCTTTCCTATCTATCTACAAATATATGCATACAGATGGAGATTGATCTCAGTAAATTGCCACATTTCAAGTCCATGTGCCAGGTGTCAGGTCGGAGGCTTCGCCTGGTTCTCGCTGCAGGCGCTGGTGAACTCAAGACCTGCTGGTCAGCGGTAAATGCATCCAAGATCAGCATGTGAGAGCTCAGACTCCTGACAGCTGCCAAGAACTGTGGGCAAGAAGACAGGCCACTGGCACGAGTCCAAAGAATGAGAGGTCAGAGGGCGATGGGCCGGATCGAGAGTCCAGGCCAAGCAAGAACCAAGTGAGCTTTATCAGAGCATCCACTGATAGTGGAAGCAGGCCCCACCTTCTAGAAAACTTCCTCTCCATTGATAAGACAACTCAGAGCAGATCACATCACGGGAGTGAGCACATGCCATTCAGGTCTCACGGTGGGGGGTGACCACATCATTGGCACCGAACCACTGATAATCATGGTCCAACCAAGTGGACAGATGCATGAACCACCATGATGCATAGGACGGTGTATAGATACCTTTGTGCTGGCTGGTCTGTTGTTGTTGCTACTGTAAGTGGATTCTTTAAAAATGTTCTTTGCTAATGAATTGTAGCTGCTTTAGAGAAATGCAGGAGTGGTTTGGGATATTCATTGGGCTTAGTTATCTTTCTTATTAATTTAACCATGGCTGTCACCGTTTCTTTTGGCCGGTCGATATAGACAGTTTTTCCTTCTGCTCCTGCCCCTCGACCTCCCTTCCTTTGCAGAGGAGACGCTAGCAAGGACGGTGGGAGAAGCGGAATTGAAAGATACAGACATTTTCCCACACATTTTTTGAAACCCCCTCGGACTTTCTTTTTCTTATCTTATTGCACGGGTCAGGGCCTCCAGCAGACGTCTGCCCCCTGATTGAACAAAACAACGCCTCACCCCAAACTGTGCTGACTGCGTGCTGATGTGGGGGTGGCGGCTGCTTATTAGAATAAGAACGTTTGTTTCTTCACCTCTCTAGCTAACTTAGAAATATGACTGGATATTAAATGTTTTGGAATGTTGTGTGTGTGTGTGTGTGTGTGTGTGTTTATCAAGACAATCATTTGCTTTGCTCCTTGAGCCTGCTCTTAGGGCGAATTACTCAAAGAGATTGCCTGAACCCATCTTGCATTCCTAGGCTAAACCTGACTCGGATGTGAAATATTACTTATTATTTAGGGCTTTAAATTCCCTTTTAAGTATTGCATGTGCAGCATCCGATTGTTGGTGATGTGGAATATCTTTATTACAACGCCGCCGTAGGCATTTAAAAAAAATGTCCTGCTCTGATTTCTTTCAGTTCCTGGGTCTTCCTTAGGCGTGTATATAGATGTTTAATGTGCCATCACGGAGGTCTCTTCTGAATCCCACCAAGCGCGCGTACGGCACAGAGAGGGTGGATTGTCGCTCTGACATGACCTGTGGCTGCTTTGAGGGCCCCAAGGCTCCTCCCTTGTGGCACAAAGACTATGCACACAACTGCTCTCTGAACCGTTCCTGGTTGGGACCCATCCGGTCCCTCTCAGGGACAGAGGCCCGGCCACCTACGCCCACGCAGACAACCTGGGAGTCTCTGTCACAAGGGTCCAGTAAGAGTTAGTTGGTGGGTGACGCGCCGGGCCTCTCCCCACAAGGTCAAGCCGTTTGAAACCGCCAGCTACTCCTGGGGAGAAAAATGAGGCTCTGAGCTCCCGCCAAGCTTCACAGCCTGTTGGCCGGGCCTGTTCATCAGGGTCATCGAGTCAGACTCAGCTGCCTGGAAGTGGGTTTGGAGGACTTTTGGAGGGATGTCGGGCAGTCATAACTCCTTCATCCTTCCGGGTGCCGAGTCTTTGTGTCTCTGGGAGCGTGCTCTGTGTGGAAATCTTCCCCGAGCCTCATGGAGCCTCATCCGCTCCATCCGCCCCACGGACTTCCTCCTGCCACGTCTCTGGGTCCATTTCACGTCCTGCCTTTGCTTGCAGGTGCTTTTTGCTGGGCCTTTGCTTTGTTTCCCAAAGGGAGGTGGCGGGGTGGGTTGGGGGAGAGGTCTCTTCTTCATGAAACTCTAGTCCTGACTGATGCTTCTCAGAACTATTTTCCATTGGGTGAGGCTTTTCTCTGCAAGTGAAAATGCTCCATTGGCACTGTGGAAAGTTTGGGAAAGAAAGAGGGGCTCCGAGCACCCAAGAATTGCCCTGAAAGTAAAAAGAGAGAAAAGAAAAGGAAAAGCTGAACTGGTTCACCAGAAATATCTCTTTCTTCCTCTGCCGTCCTGTGACTCCACACCCTGCGACCACAGCATCCCGGTGTCCGGTGGGGGTCTCTCCGTTCCAAATATCGTGGGTTTCCCCCTGAGATGTCTTCTTTGGGTCACCGATTAGCTTAGAGCAGGCTGTTCCATCCCCCAAAGCGCGTATGTTTCCGTGACTCTGTGGCAGTCATGTACTCATGTGTCAATTTCATGATTGGGAAGGTAAGGGTGGAGTCTAGCCTGTCAATCTGGAGATAGCCAATGAGGCCTCTGTGTGGGCCTGGCTTTCTCCTCAGAATTCTGGGAAGTCTTGCAATATTTCCCTCATGGAGATGAGAGGCCATCTCCCCAGTTGTTGGGAGACCCTGGACTGACAAGACAAGATGACAGCATCTGAGGAACTGGAGGGGCTGAAGGAGAAGCCACACAGCCTTACCTTGATGGAACCAGACCTCTGAAGCTGGAGGAGCCACAGAGAGACCCCTACCAGCACTGGGTTGCTTCTACACCAATGGATACGGCTGATGGACCCTGAGCCTTGGAAACAAGGAGCCATGGGGAGACCCCTGCCAGCACCGGGATGCTTCTACTGCCACTGGACACACAAGACTCTGCACCCACTGACCTGTGATTGCCCTGGTGTCATTGCACATCCTTCATGAGTCGGAAGGAGACTTATAGACTGGTTTCGGACATAGGGGCTAGTATCAGACTTATGACTTCGAACTGGACTGGGTTGGGATGTGTTCTTAATATTCCAATCCTTTTGTATATAAACCTGTCCCTTATATCCAGATGCATGCTTATAAATTTGTTTCTCTAGTCTACCCTAGTCTAGTCTAGCACGGGCTCCTTCCCAGTTTAATCGAGTTACTGTCAAATAGCACACCGTGTATGATTTCACTTCTTTGTGGTGCCCTGAGAGGGATTTTAGGGTGCAGGAGTTGAAGAGGCGTTAGCACACATAGCACAGCCCACCCCGTATACCAGGCGCTTTATTTGAAGGACGACACCTCCTTCTGTTGGTGTCAGGAAACATCAAGTCAATTCCGACCCATAAGCCCCCGGGGATAGCAGGGGCAGGGCAGCAAGGCCCTCTGCCACCCTCACCGTTGTGCCTATGTCTGAGCCCATGGCTGTGTCCGTCCGGCTCATCAAGATCTCCCTCCCTTTCGCTGCCCCGCGATTTCACCCAGCACGACGTGTTTCTCTGGGGACTGGTCTCTGCTGAGAACATGCGCCAAGCACGTGAGGCTACGTCTTCATAGGTAAGGAGCGCTCTGGCGGGCTTCTCCCAAGATGGATGTGTTCGCCCTCCCGGCAGTCCCTGGCGCTCTTCACATTCTGCACAGGCACCGCCATGCAAGCGCACTGCCGCTCGCTCAAGCTCCCTGAGGCAGGGCCCAACTTTGACACGCAGGTGGTCCATCGCCCACACCGCGTCTGGCGGCAGATACACCTCAGTCCTCCACGTAGCCTCCCTGCTTCTCAAACCCGAAAGGGGACCGGGGCCCAAGATTTACCAGGTGCAGCAAGCTGTGGCACCCAGCAGGATGACGTCCCTGACAACGGCCATCTTCTCTCATTCGGGTGCGAGACTCGGTGGACACCAACTCCTGTGGGTGTGTGGTGAACAGAGCCCCCGGTGGACGCCTGGTCCTGTGGCAGCCCAGGGATCGTGGGCCGTGCTGGACCTCTTGCTGCACCCACCGTGACCTCTGACCTCGACAGCATTAGCTGCGAGGTCCTTTTCCAGACGAGGTCCGTCTGCGGCGGCGCCTTGTCTGAGACAGTGGGCTGAATGAAGCCTGGCCGGGCTTGTCTCTGAGATGCATTCTGGTTTCCCTTCTTCCAGGTCTGACCCGTCCATTCCCCAGGCATTCTGCAGTACAGCCTCTACACACCACCGTCGGAATGCAACGATTCTCCTTCACCCTCCACAGTCCGGCCTCCACAGGAATGCCAGGAAATGGTCAGAGAGCCATAGCCGGGTGGGTCAGGAGTACCGTAGCCCTCAAAACAGCATTTTTGTCCTTTTACACCCCAAAGACTTCCCCCCTCAAACAAAACAAAACAAAACAAAACAAAACCCATTTTATTGGGAGTTCCTACAGCGATACCATTTCCTCATTTAACAGTGTCGGACAACTGTACCACTATCGGTTTCCAAACATCCTGGTCCTTCCTGAACTCCTTGACATCAACTCCCTTTACCATCCCTGCCCCCAAGACACACCACCGGACCTCACGCCCCCAAAACCTATTCTACTTGCCATCCCTATAGGGGTACCCATCCCGGGCTTCATAGACTGAGAAACAGAAAGACACGGAAGACACATTCAAGAGGGTGAAGCCCAGCCCCACCCCGTGACACAGCACATCTGAGATAAACCTCAATACGAATAAACAGAAAAACAAAAATAGAGAAACAGACCAGGCCTCACGGGGAGCCTCAGCCGACAGGATTTTTAACAGTTGCCCTCAGAATCATCATCTCGATCTTTTAAAGTCATCTCTCCCATGCACTCTGTTTGATAACCCGTTTCCTCCCACCCCTCCATCACAGAGAGAGGGAGATCAGTGGAGGCTTATTTCCCCTATAGATCCCACATGTGTATCTTGGATTCCCGCTGTCCTCCACAGGCTTCTGCAAACCAGGGTCTCACGCGCTCGACTACTTTTCCCCAGAGAGGTCTTTTTGCAGCAGATTTCATTGCCTCTGTGGATGCTGGCTGCAGACAGGGAGAGCGATGGATTGACAGCTTACCCTGTGCTCCTTGGACCAGTGTGTGTGTGTGTGTGTGTGTGTGTGTGTGTGTGTGTGTGTGTGTATCTTGGTTTTCTTCTAAGGGTTGTTGATTCGGCCTGAGTGAGGATGAACAGTTCAGGATGGTAGGCTCGTTCCCCTCCAAAGCCGGAGCTTTGGCCAATGAGCACCAAAAATATTGGATGGACATGTCTAATGCCCTCACAGCCATTGAGTCAATTCTGACTCACCGTGACACGAGGGGACACTAGCACGGCTTTTTTGAGTTTGGGAAAGCCTAAAGATCCGGGCACTCCCCGCCAAGTGTGGTCCTTGATCTCAGGGTCGGCCCGCCCCGTCGGTGAATCCTGGCAAGAGCACAACGTCTTCGCTTTCTCCCGGGTGGGTTTGCACAGCTGAGCTTGCAGTGAGCTGCCTGAGGCGCGGGGGGATTTTCCATACAGCCTGTCCCCTGTGTGACAGCATGGTCCCAGGGGGCTGCTATCTTTGTGGGAGGAGCCCCATCGGCACAGAGGGCGTGGAATCGGGATGACTGACAGGTGGGCAGTTCAAACCCTCCCAGCACTAGCCTGGTGCCCCATGGGCCTCTCCACTAGTTCGCCCCTCACTGACTCCTGGGAGCTATTCTCTGAGGAAATGCCAAACCTGTGTCCAGTCAGCTGGACCTCTCCCTGCCAACCCCCTACACACACCCTGAGAGCCACAATCCAAGGCAAGTGTCTTACCGAGTGAGGACAGCCCCCGAGGTCATCTCCTGATGTGACTATCCCACGAATCCACATGTCTAAAGAACATTCTGGCAGAAGCACCCTTCCCAGGCCTATGTGACCCACCTGGAGTAGACCCAACCTCCCCCAGAAGTGCTCCAAGAAGGTGGGTGCTCTCTGACTGGGCCCCAAGCAGGACCAGTGCTGTCCCCTGTGGGCTGCGGAGAGAAGCTGAATGCGTGGCTTGGAAGGGGCCTCCTCTCCTGGCCCAGTGGCCACAGTGGGCTGGCCAGGGACAGGCACCCAGGAAGATCCTCGCAGGCCTGTGGGTGGGGGCTGGCAGAACTGCTGACCTCTTGCCACGCCTGGTCCTCTACCCTGTCCCCTGCCATGTGCGGGCTCCCACGTTGCCAACGTGGAGCCCAGAGCCATTTGGCTTGTGTGTGTGTCCAGGGGGTGGTGGCAGGGGAAGAGTCCCAAAAGTGCTGGCCTCCCAAGCCTCACCCCG
The DNA here is from genome assembly GCA_004026705.1 of Nesogale talazaci. Taxonomy (NCBI): domain Eukaryota; kingdom Metazoa; phylum Chordata; class Mammalia; order Afrosoricida; family Tenrecidae; genus Nesogale; species Nesogale talazaci. The sequence goes on from PVJH01031734.1 coordinate 22,201, forward strand.
GTGTCTGCAAAGCCTTGGAGGAACCATGGGTTAAATGTTAGCCAAAAGGTCAGTGGGTCACACTGACCTGCTGCTCCAAGAGGAAAGAGGAGGCAGTCAATTCCCATAAAGAGGACCGGCTTGGGAAATTCACGGGGCAGCTCGACTTGCCCTACAGGGTCCCCTGGAATCAGAGTCCACTTGACAGGAGTGGATTTAGTTTGGCCTTCTGTGAAGCACTGCATCATGGGAGTGCCTTTCTTTCCACTTGGAGGGCAGGTAGGTTTCCCCAGGGACTCCTGGTGGGACATTCTTGGGGGGACGGTAGGCTGTGTCTACCCCCAGGGAGTCCCAAGCGGTCTCCTGTCTGCTCAGGGTGTGGGACGGCCAGCTGTTTCCAGCTGCTTGTGCTCTCCTGGTTTTGGGTTCTCGGAAGCAGTTCACCAGGCCTTTCCTCTGCAGCACCTCCGGCTGATCTCAAGCCTCCCGCCCTCGGCTGACGGCTTGGGCCCCTGGCTGGTGTTGAAGGCTGCTGGTTCAAAAGGTGGTGAGGGTAGGAGCAGAGTCTGCCAGCCTCCCTGCCCCTTCTGGCCTGCTGGAAGGCCACACCACGCGGCCTGGGCCACCCTCTCCTTGTCACTGTCAGGCTGCTGTGATCAGCGTGACTTTGTGAGCTGGCCAGCGTGTGGGCCACAGTGCCGCTCTCTGGAGGCCTCCATCCGGCCCCACACTGAGCCCCCAGGCAGCGGGCATTCCAATGCCATAGGGTTTCCTGTTGGCAGCCTTGCCCTGGCCCACGGAGGCCTCATACCAAGCCTTTCTGCAGGGGTGCTCTTACTGGGACGTGAAGGGTGGGGTGCCCACACCAACCCCCCCCCCCCCCAATGGATTGTAATTCCCACCTCCAGGGCCTGGGGGATCAGCTCCCTTCCTCCAGTTCAGGACAGACACTGTGCCTGGCATCCTTCAGTGGGCATCTCCCTGCGCCTCCCTCAACCGTCCCTCCAACCGTCCCTCCACCCGGTCAGACCAGGGGCACTCGGTAGGTAGAGATAGCCAGGTCTTGGCCTGCACAGGCACCCCAATTCTGCCCTGTAGACCTGGCTGCCTTGCCCGTGATGGGGACGCAGGACTGTATGCTGTCCAGGTGTCATGCGGGGAGACGAGCTGCCACCCCTCTCCTCTGAAATGGATGTGTGGCACCCCCTTTCCATGCACTCCATCATCTCTGAAAGCCTTTCCCTTCCCCTTCTGCTCCCAGTCCCCCTTCCCCCGCGC
>PVJH01031735.1:0-23447 GCA_004026705.1 Nesogale talazaci
CCCCCCCCCATGTTTTCTATTGGTCTTCCCCCTAGAGAGGGGTGTAAAGTTATGTGTCCATCATTACAATGGGTTTTCCCTTTCTCCCTTCCTCTTCTCCGCTTCCCCCTACCTTCTGGTATAGCTATTCCCAGTCCTATTCCTGGATTCGGTGTGCCATGAGCCCCCATCTTTTATCTATACCAGTGTACATGCTCTAGTCTAGTCTGAATTGACAAGCAGCACTGGGGTCATGAAAGTTGGGGGTGAGGAAGCCTCAAGAAACCAGAGAAGTATTATGTGTTTTATCCATGTTTTACTGCACTCTGATTGACTCATTCCTTCCCTGTGGCCCCTCTGTAGGAGATTGTTGCATTGTCTACAAATGGGCTTTGGGTCTCTGCTCCATGCCTCCTCATTTTCAACAATGTTTTTGTTTAGTTGGTTTTTTTGTTATGTGTCTTCTGATGCCTGTTACTCATTCCCATGACTTACCATGATCGTACCAGCAGTGTGCTTCTTCCATATGGACGTGTTGCTTCACTGTTGAATGGTTGCTAGTTTAACTTCAAGCCTATAAGACCCCAGACACTGTATCTTTTGATAGCCATGCACCATCGCCTTCTTCACCTCATTTGTTTATGCACCTGTTTTGTCTTCAGCAATTGTGTCAGAGGGATGAGCATCTCAGACTGTCAATTTGTTAGAACAAAGTATTCTTGTATGAGCAGAGGCCTGAAGTCTGTCCACTACCTCAGTGTATTTTCATATAAATATATGTACATAGGTCAAATACCTCTAGTTTAGTTAATTTATTTACATATATACACTGCTATGTTTACATCTGTAGCCATTGCTTTGCTACCTGGGTCCTTCCCTGTTTCCTTTTACCTTCCTCCTGCCTCACTGTCACTTTGACCTTATTTCTGCCTCTTGGTATCTCCTCTTAGCTAATTTGCTGTTGCTCTGATGCACACACACACACCCTCCCTATCTCCTCCTCTAATTCCCTAGCTGTTCCTCTGTCTTTGGTGCTGCCTGCTCACTGTCCCCTTCCCCAACTGCCCCCTTCCCCCACCGCCCTCACCTCCCTGGTCCCTCCAGGGCTGTTGGTCCCACTGCTTTCTCCTTCAACTAGCTTCCCATTCCCATTTTATATAAGTAGGCAAACAGACTAGGACATACACCAAACTAAAACACACACACACACACACACACACACAAAGTCTGAAAAAAGAAAAGGAAGAAAAAGAAAAGGAGAAATATTAAAAATTCCAGGTCTGTTCACTGACCTTCAGGACTGTCTCCCCACTCGATGTGAGGGGACTCTGGAAGCTGCCCCTCCCAGCCTGGAATCCATTTTGGGGGCTCTTCAGGGGCTTTCTAGCTTTACTTTGCTCTAGTTGCTGGTCTGTTCCCTTCTAGGTTCACCCTGCTGTGGGGCATTCAGACCTCCCCACCATGGCACCCCAGAATTGTTCTCTTTTGCAGTCTACTCCATAAGGGGACAATGATGCCTGGGCTGCTCTGTGTCTCACCTCATCCTCTGGGCCGGGTGCGCCAGCATGGGATCCAGTCCGGCTTCCCTTTCTCTTTTTCCCTCCTGGTCTGCTTTTCTATGGGTGTGGCATGTTGGTCCCTGTCCCCAACCTGTAGGTTTGGTGTTGTTCTTTGTCACGCCTATTTCTCAGGAGGGGGCAGTTTGGCTCTGGTTGGGCCCAGCCCTGCAGCTCTCTCTTTTTGTGCATTCTTCCATGTGGCCACATTGTCCTCTGGTGTGGTGCACTGTGCTAGTAGGGTCTGCGTACACACTCCCAATTCTGTGGGACAAAAACCAAGCCTCTCCCCCTGGATGGGTTAGTGCCCTGATCCACCCATCTACATCTCACTCCCCCTCCTTTCTTCACCCCTCCCCCTTTTCTCCTTCTTTGTGCTGGACCAAACGTACCTCCTTGGATGTAGTCTAACCTCCTCCCAACTCCCTAGACCTCAGCCTGAATGTTGTGATGTAGGTGATTTCTCTTCGACACGTCCAGTGCTGACTACACTCACCTCCCAGGACTCATGCTACATTTCTCCTTTTGCAAGCGTCACTGGTTCTATTTCTTTCCTTTCTTTTTTGGTAAATGAAATAGTTCCTTTTTCCTCATCATTTTATCGGGAGGCCATACAACTCCTATCGCAGTCCATACGTACGTCAATTGCATGCAGACCACATTTGCACACTTGTTGCCATCATCGCTCTCGAAATATCCTCCTTCTACCTATGCCCCCGGTACCAGCTCCCCATATTTCCCTACTGGTTCTATTTCTATAGAGAACCCTTCCTAACACACCTCTATTATCATATTTAACACATCTCATTTGCATATCCCCACCCATTCAGAAAGTAGAAGTTATAGAGGCATGAATCTCACACTGCTCTCAAATAGATTCTAAATCACAGTGAGCCTATAGGACAGAGTAGAACTGACCCTTTTTGTTTTGTTTTGGTTTTTGTTTTGTTTTTTGGGGGCACCACTGCCTCTGGTGGTTGTGGGCGCTACCCAGTGCTGCTCCTGAGAGCCATCCCTGGATTTGAACCGTCAAGCCTGAGGGCCACAGTCCTGCACTCAACCACTTATGCCACCAGGGCTCAGCCCAACCCACCCTTTTTTTATTCTGAGACTTTACATCTTTTTTAAAAAAATTATAAGGGGCTGAGCCCCGGTGACATAATGGTTGTGCGCGGGACTGCGGCCCACTGGGATGGAGGTTCAATTCCAGCTCCACAGGAGCAAAGGCTGCACCTCCTACTCCCACCACCTGAGGGCAGTGATGCCAAAACAAAACAAAAATTGTGTGAAAAAATTATTGTATTTATTTATTCTTGACTTTACATCTCTACAGGTGTAGACAGCCCCATTTTTCTTGTGTGGAGGATCTTGTGTTGTGGTTAAGATCCCTGCTTAAAGTACTGTGCCACCAAAGCTCCGGAGATACGTGGACAGAAGAACCATACTTTGGGCTGAGCCCTGGTGGTGTAGTGGTTGAATGAGGGACTGCAGCCCACGGGCTTGGCGGTTCAAATCCAGCAGCAGCTCTCCAAGAGCAAGGTTAGGTAGCTCCTACAATCACCAGAGGGCAGTGATGCCCCCCCAAAGAAAGAAATTTCACTTCACCAAAGTATAACAAGCTATGGATGACATTGGAAAGACCAGAAATTCCAAAACACCGCATTGTGTTCACATAGAACTTGAACATGGACTGAGAGACATTTGTTTGAAAAGAACATGGGACTACTGTGAGATTTAAAATTGGGAAAGGAAATAAAATATTAATAATAAAATGAGGAAAGGTGTGCCTTAGGGTTGTATCCTTTCACCATATGCATTCCCTGTGCATACTGAACAAGAAATCTGAGAAGCTGGACTGTATGAAGAAGAACTCAGCATTAAGATCAAAAGGGGGCTTATTAACAACCTGTGATGTGCTGTTGGCAGGATCTCTCTTGCAGATAATGAGGAGGAGCTCTTGCTGATGAAGATCAGTGACTGTAGCCCTCAGTAAGGATTGCAATTCAATGTAAAAAACAAAACAAAACAGGGCTGAGCCCCAGTGGCATAGTGGTTGTGTGCGGGACTGTGGCCCACTGGGTTGGCGGTTCAAATCCAGCAGCAGCTCTTCAGGAGCAAGGCTGGGCCTCCTACTCCCACCAGAGGGCAGTGATCCCCCCCCCAAAACAAAAACAAAAAAGCTTCACGATAGATAACATCATGATAAGTAGAGAGAAGATAGAAGCTGTCAAGGATTTCATTTTGTTCAAAACGACAAGCAATGCTCATGGAAGCAAACCAAAGTCAAACACACTGCCATCGAGCCCACGCTGAAAAAACAAGGCAGAACTGCCCTTGTGGGCTTCCAAGCCTATAACTTTGTGTGGAATCAGAAAGCCTCATCTTTCTCCCACTGAATAACTGGTGGTTTTCAACTGCTGACCTTGTGGTTAGCAGCCCAACTTGTAACCCGCTATGACATCAGGGCTCAGTGCTCAAGAAAACAAGTGGCAGATTGCATTGGCCATACACGCTGCACAGGACTTCTTTAGAGTATTGAAGATCAAGAAGGTGACTTTGAAGATGAAAAGCACATTCTGCCCCAAGCCATGGTATTTCAAATGGCCTCATAGGCATGTGACAGCTGGGCATTGAAGAAGAAGACCACAAAAGAATCGCTGCACTTGACATATGGAATCAGTGAAGAATATTGAAAGTACAGCAGACTGCCCAAAAGATGAATAAATTTGTGGGACCTTGTCTCATATACTTCTGACACGTTATTAAAAAGAGACAAGTCCATAGGGAAGGTCATCATGCGTGGTAAAATGGAAACCCCAAACCAAACTCTGCCATCAAGTCGATGCTGACGTAAAGCGACTCTGTACGACAGGGTAAAAGTGCTCCTGTGAGTTTCTGAGACGGCAGTTCTTTAAGGAAGAAGGCCCCCTCTTTTCTCCCAAGAAAAACTTCTGGCCTTGTGGTTAGCAGCCCAACATGGAACCACTGCTGGGGCTCCCTGGTAAAGCAGTGGGCCAGTGAAAAAGAGGAAGACTTTCCAGGAGATGGATTTACATGGGCTGCCACCACGGGCTCAGACATAGCAAAGGCTGTTAGGTGGAGGAAGGACCAGGTACCACTTTGCCCCGTTGCACATAAAGCTGTTGGGTCAGAACCCACTTGAATGCACCTAACGACAGAGACAGCATGTGGATACCCACCATGTGGGTATCCCAGCTCTTTGGAAAAGTTCTCGCTCTGTAGATCTCAGCTTTGCACGCACATGGCAATCAGTTGAGCAGCTGACTCCACGCCCCACGCCCTGCCCAGGTAAATCTGACGTGATGAGTTTAAGATGGCATGCATCAGGCTTTCACATGATTTTAATGCCTAATCAGGTTGGAAACTCTCACCCACTACCTCCAGCGGCCATTTGTCATCTTTACAATGACACTCTTCATGATACACTGAGCATTTTTGCATAATGAGGACCTGAGACGCTGCCATGGCTTTCTATTAGAATATTTAAAGGTTAAGATCCCTACATTTAGATTTCGTTTTGCTGTTTTTCTCTTCACCTGGTGCCTGCGTCTAGGTGGAGCTTTGACTTGCTATTCCTGTGTCCATCTTGGGGCTCTTTGAAGCCGGAGGAGATCTAGTCATTGGATCAAATCTTCAGGTGGCCCAGTAAGCCTGTACTCTTGGCAATGTCCTGTTGTCATTTGCTTTTGAGTGCATTTTCTTTTTTTTTTTTTGGGGGGGGGGGGCATCACTGCTCTCCGGTGGTGGGAGTAGGAGGCCCAGCCCCACTGCTGGAATTGAACCTCTGTCCCAGTGGGCCGCAGTCCTGCGCACAACCACTACGCCACCGGGGCTCAGCCCCTTGAGTGCATTTTCTAACTCTCTTGGTTACACTTTTTTCTAATCTGTCATGCCCAGCTTTTTTGCAGTCAAAGTGGTAAGGAATAAAAGAATGAGGGAAGAATAAACCAACTCCCCTGTCCCTTGAAGTTTTCACTTGTCAAAGAGGAGATTCTGATTCATTGGGCTCCATGTGTTTCAGATTCTTTGAAATCCTCTTCAGCTATGTGTCATTGCCATTACAACAGAATGAAATACTACCCAGCCCTGGACCAGTCTCATTAGCTAGAAATCAAAACAAGATTGAGTAGCCGAAGTAATACAGATCAGTAAAACCACCTCTTCTAAATGTATCTTGAAAAGTTCCTTGAATATAAACATTTTCAAAAGTTTGGCACTAGATCAAATTTTTACATACATAGTTCAAATCTTTTCTTTTAGATTTTCTGTGACTTTTTCAATAAGGTAGTTAAAAATGTGTTTTATTAAACATAATAAAAATATTTATTTCTTTACCATCTATATTTGTTATCAACGTTGTGAAACAAATTCCCGTGAGTCATGCATTCAGTGGTTCAAAACAACATAGTTATTGTCTCACAGTTTACATGAGTCAGTAGTCCAGAGAACTGTTAACTGAAACTATAGCCGGGCTATAGGGCTCAGTCTCATCTGAGGCTCAGAATGATCTACTAAACCCCCTGATTGTTGGCAAAATTTAGTGTCATGTGGGTATAATACTGAAGTCCCAGATTTCTTGCTAACAGCCAGGGGACACTGTAAGCTCTCAGAAGTCTCTGCCATTTTTGCCATGTGGCTCTTTTAGAAGCCCCTTCAAAACATAACAGTTTATTTCTTCAGAATGGAGTGAAAATGTTTCCAATGGTCTGTGGTACAAAAGAAACCCCACTAGCACTCAGTCAAAATGGCAGCCAATGATTCATAGCCACATATCTGACTCAATAAGGCATGAAACACAAAGGAGACTATCCCAAATTCATGCTTGCTGCCAGATCAATATCTCATAGCTACAGGTGGTACTATAGGAGCAGAAACAGGACCTGAGGGGGACACATATATTACAATAGATAGAAGTGCTTACAAGATAGTTGTGTTAGGGTTCTCTAGAGAAACAAAACCAAGGCACTAGTAATTCTCTTTATAAATTTATATAGATAGATATATAAGATAAGAAATAAACAGTTAACTAATCTATAAAGCAGTACAAATGACTCGGTGCAACTCACTTCCATGAGACAGCCAGTAGACCGGCAGTCCTTGGAGTCTTGAGGGCCGCCAAGTAGTCCTCTGTAGAGCAATTCTGGCTACAATTCTGGCTATCTGGCCACAGCAGCAAACAGCAAAGCAGGTCACCAATAGTCAGCCCAATGACAGAGTCCAGGAGTCCCCAGCTCAAGAGATGTATTTTCCAGGAGCATGGCAAAGCAGGGCTTGAAGGAACCTCAACACACAGCAACACAGTCCACCGATTAGGTGTCCCAGGGGTAGTGTCCCTTGGAGATTGAGGCACATGACAAACAAGGCAGCCGGCTGGTCTGAAAATCCAAGAGCAAGAGAGCAAGGGACAGGCTCACTGAGCCATTTCTATCCCCACCCTTGAATTGATCTTATGTGTGTTCATTGACCATGTTGTCACAACAGACCTACCTATCTTCTTTAGCCATGTTGGCACAACAAACTTACCTATCACAATAGTGTAACTGCAAAATCATGACTCTGGAATGACCAGGAGGCATTCTGCATGAATTTGAAAGGGGGAAATTTTATTAGCTGGCCACCCAGATAAACTAGGATTCCAAAAGATGTGGACAGAGCTTTTTATACTTTGTCTTCAAGACCAAGTTCCCAGAAGAGGGCAAAGTCACAGAAGCAAGCCAGGCCATGATTTCTAATTCAGATAAGGTCATTATTAAAGGAGAGAGGGGGTCATGGGATGGATGTATTCTGGGAATGAGGAAGTCCATGAAATGAGGCAACACATTGAGTTTCTTTTCCAAAGATTAAAATTCCCTATTATGATTTTCCTTACAATTAGTCCAGGGCCTTCTAACCAATGCAGTTAGCGCACAACTGATGAGACATGACACATTATTACTCAACTCCCTGTTCTCTCTTTTACAGTGACCTTCATCAAGAACATACTCTTACAAACCCTTTAAGAGGTAATCTATGTCCCAAGGTACTCTGCCTGAGGGCAAGATTATCTACATCCTTGGTTAATGAGCAGAAAGAATTCGTGGCACCTTCATCTATTTTGAGACCCTGCAAATGGACTCTGGGCTGTTACTGCCATTCATAAAGTTTTGCAAACAGGCTGTTCAGAATTTAAGCTCTAATGCTCCAGTCAGCTAAGACAGTATTGCATAATATGATCTAATCAAGAGAATACCTCCTGTCACAGGGAGAAAGAATCAAAGCTGTGCAAGGAGACCCAGTGGATTCCAAGAACAAAGTTAAAGAGCACAAATGTCATTTTGAAGAGCAAGGGTACACTTGACCAGAGCCATGATGCTGTCGATTGACCTCTATGCATGGAAATGAGAAACATTAAAGAATAGTGAATGCATTGGAATTATGGTGTTGGTGAAGAATACTAAATATAACATGGACTTTCAGAAGAATAAACAGATCTGTCTTAGAAGAAGTACAGCCAGAATGCGCCTGTAGCAATTAAAATGATAAGACTTTGTTGTGTTTTGGACATGTTATCAGGAGAGACCAGTCTCTGGAGAAGGACATCGATGTAGAGGGTCATCAAACAATGGAAGGCCCTCAATAAGATTAACTGACATAATATCTGCAACAATGGGCTCAAACATAACATGGATTATGAGGATGACACAGGACTGGACCATATTTTCTTCTGTTAGGCATTGGGTTGCTGTGACTTGGAACTGATGGTGACTAGATGGTACCTAACAACAATTAAGAGGGTAACTATCCCACAAATTGACAGGTCCCACCAACACTTAAGTGGAGTGGTTGCTGGGGGTTATGGACACCAGAAACCAGAATCAACTGGCCTAGAAAGGTCAGCAGTTCGAACTCACCAGATGTTCCATGAAAAACGTGGCAGTCTGATTTCATAAATATTACCGCCTTGAAAACCCTTTTGGACAGTCCTAGGGTATGGTTAAGAGGAATCCTGGTGGTGTAGTGGATACTTGTTGGACTGTTAACTGTGAGATCAACAGTTCAAAATTACCAGCCTCTCCATAGGAGAAAGACAGGCTTCCTATTCTCATTAAAAATAGCAGTCTGGAAAAGAGGCAGGTTTCCAGAAGACTACAAATGTCCTGAAATAACCTGGGATTTCTCAGCAACTCTCTGGAAGCAAGCGTAATGACAAAAATGAAGCCACTGATGAAGAGCCAGGTAATTTTCTTGAAGAGATAGGAAGGTTCACTGCCCTCCTTTGCCGTCTCATCATTGCTTTGGTTTTAATGTTAACCATTTAGTCTTACATAGTTGTGGAATGAAATCAAGAAGAAAACATCTGATTGATCATCACACATGATGAAATCAAATGATAATTAGTAAGACAGGTGTGGCAGTCATATAATCTGTTGTCAATTTGAGGATTAAGAGTGTAGAGGTGGAGTCTAGTTTGTCAATCTGGAGATAGTCAATGAGACCTCTGTGTATACATGGTTTTCTCCTGAGAATTCTGGGAAATCCAGCCATGTTTCCCTGCCTGGAGGTGAGAGACTCACTACTCAGTCCCTTGGAGACACTCTACTGACAAGGCACAAGAGTGACTCCCTGTGAGACATCCTGGAGGAGAAGCCACATGGACGTACCCTGATGGAACCAGACCTCTGAAGCCAGAAAGGCCATGTAGAAACTCCTGCCAGTGCTGAGATGCTTGAAAAGGCACAGAGAAACCCCTGCCAGCGTTGAGAGGCTCACAATGCAATACTTGATCCAAAGACTTTCTACCCACTGGCCTGTGATTGTCCTGCATTTGACGTCACTGCAAATGTTTTGTGAGTCTGAAGAGGACTTTATAGATTGGTATCGGACATATGAGATAGTATCAGACTTATGACCTTGAACTGAACTGAGGTTGAGATATTTTCTTAGTGTACAGTTGCTCCTGTATATAAAACGTTTTCTTATACATAAAAGTTTCTATGGCACTGAGCCCCGGTAGCGTAGTGGTTGAGTGCGGGACTGCGGCCCACTGGCTTGGCACCAACAGTGGCTCTCCAGGAACAAGGCTGGGCCTCCCACTCCCACTAGAGGGCAGTGATGCCTAAAAAAAAAAGACTCAATGGATTTGTTTCTCTAGACTACCCATACTAACATAACAGGAAAGAAAGTGAAAGAGGGAAAAGTGCTCTTGAATGTAAACTAATTAAAGGTAAATGGGATAAATTATGAGATAAAAGAGCTAAACAGGAGATTTCTAAAAGGGGCTTAAGAAGACAAGGAAAAGACAACGACTGAGGATTTGCAACCCCCGAAGGAAGAGCATGTTCAGCATTTCTCAAGCTGGAAGAAGTGAAGGACCTCCACTCCTCCCTCGACTTGCAATACTGAAGAATTCTATGGGCAAAATATTGCAGGCACTGGACACATCAAAAAAAGATGAAAGATGTGAAGTTTGTTTTTAGTGATATTAAATCTATTTCCAAAAAATGCAGTCTGTGAACTTGTTTAAATTAAATGAAGATAGTAAGAAGCACACAATGGAGACTTTGGTGAATACAGTAACCTTTAATTTGCAACAATGATAATACAGACTAAAATCAGTGCATGGAATTACCTAGGTAGAAGGATGCATACATGTAAGGGGAGCCAGCCCTACCACATCATCACAGGTCTGGTAGGTACAATTGTACAGCAATAATAAGTAAAGGTTATTGTAAAGTCTTAGAAATTATCAGAGATGGAAAAGATTTAAATAATGGAATCAGACACATTTCATGGTGGCGTGCTCACCTCTCAAATGGCCATGATCTCAACCACCAGGCCACGGCACAGCGCAGGCAGGAAGCCGGGAGCTGGTGAGGGCCAGAGAGACCCAGAGGGAGAGACTAGGGATATACATGTAACAAGAAAGGCAGATCCTACATTCATGATGACTGTCTAACTTGGATCATCCTCGGGTGGGCTTAACCTCCCTGGTCTCCTACAAGGAAGTAGTGTACTACCATCCTTATCAGAAGCGAGTGGGCCCTCCTTAGGGTGGGGCAGGCTCTACAGCCTGATTGCCCCTGATTGACATCTGCTGCCTTCCACGTGTATAGCCATCTGCCACGGGTAGCAAGCAGCTAAGTTTGGCATATATTTGAGGGAGACAACTTGGGAGAAATCTTTCTGTTTCCCACACAGACATCGCTTTTGGAAAACCTGTGTGAGTGTGTCATTTATAGAAGTTTCTGTATTTAAATCAAGCCATGGCCATTCACTGCCTTCTAACTCATGACAACCCTGACTACTATTTGAACCACCAAGCTTTCTGTTAGCAGTCACAAACTCATTTCCATACTTATTTCTTCTCCTCATATTTGTCAAAATGAACTCCAGAGAGTAGTTCTTTTCATAACTACTTTTACTTGCTGAGCTTTTTTTTTTTTTTTTGGGGGGGGGGGAGGGGGCGCATCACTGCCCTTTGGTGGGCGTAGGAAGCCCAGCCTTGCTCCTGGAGAGCTGCCGCTGGATTTGAACCACCAACCCAGTGGGCTGCAGTCCCACACACAATCACTATGCCACCGGGCCTCAGCCCCATTTGCTGAGCTTTTATGAAACTGAAAGGAACTATAAATTAAAATTTTTAAAAATCATTGATAGATGCTCTGAGCACACTTAGAGAGAGAGAGAGAGAGAGAGAGAGAGAGAGAGAGAGAGAGAGAGAGAGAGACACGACCAGTCTAGTGTAACTCATAGGGATAATTCCACCCTGCACTTTAGGGTGACTATGAGTCAGAATGGACTCCATGGCAGGGAGTTTGGTTTGGCTAGTGGGTCCCTATGCAGAATTAACTAGATGACAACTAATTGATTGGTTTTGTGATATACCATGAGGAGTCAACTGAGTGGTGTGAATGGTTAGTACACTAAGCTGCTAATATAAAGGTTGGAGACTTGTGTTTGTCCAGAGGCCTCTCAGAAAAAAGGCCTGACAATCTACTTTTAAAAAATCAGCTATTGAAAACTCTGTGTGGGTGCGTGCATGTGTGTGTTTGTAGAGAATGGGTCAGGGTGGCAGGAAGAAGAAAAGAATTGATAAATTGGTATCAGACATATGGGTTAATATCAGACTTAATCTGGACTGGGATTGATTCTTTTCTCAATATTCAATTACTCTCTGATATAAAGTTGTCCATTATGAAAATATTATAGCCTACGTCAGATGCAACTTAGTTCTCAAAGTCACATTCTTGCTTCCAACACGAAAAAGATCTTATACAGCAGATTGCCCGAATGCAATACTTTGTTAGACCTCTTGACTGCTGCTTCTATGAGCAGTGATTGTGGACTTACGCAACACAAAACCTTTGACCGCCCCAATCTTTTCCCCATTTATCATGATGTTACTTATTGGTCCAGTTGTTTTCTTTAAATTGAGTTGCAGTGCATACCGATGACTGCAATTCTTGAACTTCATCAGCAAATGCTTCCAGTTTTCACTTTCAACAAGCAAGATTTTGTCATCTGCATATCAAAGGTTGTTAATTAGCCTTTCTCTAAGCCTGATTCCCCATTCTTCTTCATATAATCCAGCTTCTTTGGTAATTTGCTCAACATACAGATGGAATAAGTACGGTGAGGGTATACAACCCTCACCTATCACACCTATCCTGATTTTAAGCCACACAGTATTCCTTTGTTCTTTTCAGACAACTCCTCTTGATCCACGTACAGGCAGGTTTTGCAGGAGCACAATGTAGTATTCTGGGATTCCCGTTCTTAAGCCTACCCATTGATAGCAACGGTCCACACGATTGAATGCTTGGCACTAAAGCACAATAAATAGTTTCAGTGGCTACTTTCTCCAAAGTGGGCAGCTGAATTCTGAAGGAAGAGGTTCAAAGCTGCTCTGAAAGCATTAGCCATAACAAGGCTCCAGGAACTGATGGGATATCAATGGAAGTTTCAACAAGCTGTTGAAGCAATGGAAGCACTTGTCTCTGAGGAATTTTGGAAGATAACTTTGGCAAACTGATTTGAAGAGATCTCTATTTATACCCTTGCCCAAGAAAGGAGACCCAAAAGAGTGCACAAATTATAGAATAATATCACATGAAAATAAAATTTTGCTAAAGATCGTACAAAAAAAGTTGCCACAGTACATTGGCAGGTAGCTGCCAGAGGTTCAGGCCAGATTCAGAAGAGGAGGTGGAACAAGGGATATTATTCTGATGTCAGATGGCTCTTGGCTAACCACAGAGAGAATGCAAGAAAAATGTTTACTTGTGTTTTATTGGCCATGCCAAGACATTCGACCGTGTGGACCATGACAAACTATGGATAGCCTGAAGAAGAACAGGAATTACAGAACATTCCATTGTGCTTATGTGGAACTTGTGCATGGATCAAGAGGCAGATGTGCAAAAAAAAACAAAGGAATATTGCATGGGTTAAAAGCAGGGAAATTGTGAAACTTGAAGCACTTGCTGATGAAGATCAAGGAATGCAGCCTTCAGTATGCACTGCAACTCAATGCAAAGAAAACAAAAATCTTCATAGCTGGACCAGTGGTGAAAGGATGTTTTAAAATTTATTTCCAACTATTTATTTATTCATTTATTTATTTGTGCTGCATGTAATGCACATATCATACAATTCAATAGTTCAGTCACATCAAGAAGAGTTGTACAATCTTCACTACAAACACTTTCTTCATTTTTGTACTCATCATTATTAGCTCTCCATTTCCCCCAAGCCTCCCCTGCCATGCCATGTCCCCAAGGAACCATTAATCCAATTACTGCCTCTATAGATTTAACCAATACTGGATTTCATATATAGAAAGACATTAAAACAAAAGCTAAAAATAACAAAATAAAACAGATTAAAAACCTCAATTGAAAAGAAAGCAGAAAGTATTAAAAACTAGAGCAAATTTAAGTGCATTAAAAGGAAGATCAAATGATAGCGTGCTAAATTTTAACCTGTCTCTGCAACAAACCACTTCCAGTGCATTCTTCATGACAGCAAAACTATATTCATCCCTGATCCATGTCACAGGGGATCGGCCAGAGACTTCATTTACATGTATTTCCCCTTCACTTAAAAACAAAATGAAACAAAACAAAACTGAAACAGCTTTAAAGTGGTTCAAAAGTTGATCGAATGATAAGATATTACATTTTAACCTAACTATATCTTCCATAAATGACTTTATGATACTATCTGTCTGATAATGAGGCTAGTCAAAGCTCTCAACTATGATCAGAGGGGATTCGTCAGTGGCTTAATCCATGCGTGGGCCCCAAAAATAGATTTGGGGATCTCACTGTCATCCATATATTTCTGCAAACAAGGTATTCACAATTTAATACCATGACATCCTTTAGCTGTGGATTATATTATTAGCAATCCTTGGATCACACAGGCTAGTATGTTTCTTCCATATGGACTTCGTTGATGCCTCAGTTGTTGGAAAACAAGTCTTTAAGAGCCCAGACACTCTTCCTTCTGATAGTTGAGCATGACTTAATTCCTTCACTGCACTTTGTTATAGCATCCATATGATCCTTGATCTCTTCATGAAAACAAGCATCAAGCAGAGCGACGTCATTAGAACTGATTGTTCGTAGAGTCAGTGGAAGTCCCACATCCATTCATGCCTCTTTGATTCATATATGTGTCTGCTTCATCATAGAGAGACTACTGCCATTTTATGTTAGAGAACATTATCAGTCATACACTTGGGGCATCACTTTCACTGCAAGAATGACCTGTTAAACAAGTTCTCAATGAGATAGTGATCATTCATTCATCTATCCATAGAGAATCTACTTCACAACATACACAAAAAGTAAGTTCAAATGAAGCATAGATCTGAAAAAGGCACCCTGTTGGAACTGTGGGTTCGAGATTGGACTGCTGAGGGTAAGGTGCTAGGTTCAATCCCATTAGCTACTCCTTAGGAGAAAATGAAGCTGCTTGTTGCTGTAAAGATTTATCGTCTCAGAACCCCCTAAGGTTGTAATCAATCTGAGTCTACTTGATAGCAGTGGATTTGTAGCAAACCAGAAGGAAGCCCCAGCTGATGTCATGGGTTAATTGTTGGGTGCAAATGGAAAGGCTGGTCCTTCAACCCCAGTAGCTGTTCCATGGGAGAACGATGAGGCCGCCTGCTTCTGGGAAAATGACAGCCTAGGCAACCCACAGAGCAGTTTTCCTCTGTTCTACAGGTTTACCAGCAGAAAGAATAGCATCTGGGGTATAAAGGCTTTATTCTCAAAAGAAAAGCCAACTCGGGCTGAGCCCCGGTGGCGTAGTGGTTGTGCGCACGACTGCGGCCCACTGGGACGGAGGTTCAATTCCAGCAGTGGGGCTGGGCCTCCTACTCCCACCACCGGAGAGCAGTGATGCCCCCCCCCCCAAAAAAAAAGAAAAGAAAAGAAAAGCCAACTAAGTGAGGGGTCAACTAAGTCCACAAGGAAGAAGCACACCAACCTGTGTGATCCAAG
The DNA here is from genome assembly GCA_004026705.1 of Nesogale talazaci. Classification (NCBI taxonomy): domain Eukaryota; kingdom Metazoa; phylum Chordata; class Mammalia; order Afrosoricida; family Tenrecidae; genus Nesogale; species Nesogale talazaci. Next base: position 15,044 of record PVJH01031735.1, read on the forward strand.
GACTGGAAACAATATAATGCAAAAGCAAAGGAGGGAACGGTATCAGAGTTTAAATTGTGAACACCTGGTTTACAGAAGGTTATGGATGACAGCAGAAGCCAAAATTCCATTTTTAGATTCCACATCTGGATTAAGCCTCTGGGGAAACCCCTCAGATCATACTTGATGAATGCAAATAACCCCATTGTCAGACAGTGGACATTGTAAAGTCGATGAAGCAGACATAAACTCAACTCCAAATACACTGCCATCGAGTCAATGCTGACTCGTAGCGACCCATAGGACTGGCCAGAACTGCCCCTGTGGGTTCCTAAGACTGTAACTTAACAGACGCAGAAATTCCTATTTTCTCCCATGGAGCCACCAGTGGTTTTGAACTGCAGGTCTTATGCCACAGCTCAATGCTTAACCACTGCCACATGGGCTCCTACAAGGCATAGTTAGGTCAAACTGTAGTATCTTATCAGTGGGGCCCAGCCCCACTGCTGGAATTGAACCTCCATCCCAGTGGGCCGCAGTCCTGCGCACAACCACTACGCCACCGGGACTCAGCCCGCTGAAGACAAATGGATGCAGAGGCAAACAAAGTAGAAGAAACGATGGTGCCCAGCTACCAAATGATTGAATGTCTGGAGTCTCAGAGACTTGAAGATAAACGAGTAGCCATTCAGGGCAGAAACATCAAAGCCCACAGGGAAGAAGCACACCAGCCTGTGTGATCAAGAGGGGCTGAAGGGAGCAGGTAGTGAGTACCAAAGAACAAGAATCACATCATTATAAATGAGGGGGGAGAGCAGGGTGGGGACCTAAGGCCCACTGGTGGGTAATTGGTCACCCCTTTACAGGGGAGCCACGGGGAGGAGACAGATCAGTCAAGGGGCAGCCGGGTGGTGATGATGCATACAAGTTTCCTCTGGTTCCAGAAACCTTCCTCCCCCCCAAACCATCATGGTCCCAACTCTACCTTACAAATCCAGATGGACTGGAGAAGGTACACTGGTGGAGAAGGGAGCTGGAGATATGGGGAGACCAGGACGAATGAGCCCCTTTGGGCCAGTGGTGAGATTGAAGCTGCTGGATGTGTGGAGAGAAGGTGGGGTGGAGAGACAGAACCAACTGCAAGGTTATACACATAAGCTCCTATTGGAAGGATGGGCATCAGGGGAGTGGGTTGGGGGAGAGGTTGGACAGTGTAAGATGTGACAGAATGATAATAATTTGGAGTATTGAGGGTTGGTGGGGAGGGGAGTGCAGGGGAAGAGGAGAAAGGATGGAAAAGCTGATATCAAGGGCTCAAGGGGAATGATAACAGTAGCGGACATGTGAAGGTGCTTGGTACAGTATGTTTATTTAAGTATTGTGAAAAACAATGTACGAGCCCCCAATAAAATGATTTTTAATTAAAAAAAAAGTGAAGGTAAAAAACACATGAATGAAGGCCCTGGTGGGTCCCATCTGACCATGGACCAGAGTTATGAATAGCTCTGCTACCATGCAGAATGCATTGGAAAGTAGATTGTCAAAGATGTTAAAATTCATTTGATATCCATTCTATCCATTTAAATTTGTTCTAGTTTTTAATACTTTATGCTTTCTTTTCAGTTGAGGCTTTTATCTGTTTTATTTTGTTATTGCTGTTAGTTATGGTTTTCGTGTTTTTCTGTGTATGAAATCCAGTATAGGTAAATCTGTAGACACAGGAACTGGATTAGTGATTTCTTGAGTATCTCTTATGGCAGGTTGATGAGAAGTGAAGAATTAATAACGAGGAGGACAAGAATGAAGACAATGTCCTAAAACTGATTGTGATGAAGACTGTACAACTCTTCTTGATGTGATCGAATTATTGAATAAATGTTTACATAACAAAAAACTTTTAAAAAGCACAGAAAGGAAACAAACTATAATGAAAGGATTGATAAATTAGTCTACATTAGAATAAAGATTTCTTTTTTTTTTGCTTGTTTGTTTGTTTTTGGGGGGGTCATCACTGCTCTCCGGTGGTGGGAGTAGGAGGCCCAGCCCCACAGCTGGAATTGAACCTCCGTCCCAGGGGGCCACAGTCCCGCGCACAACCACTACGCCACCGGGGCTCAGCCCAAGATTTCTTCTTGAAGATTATGATTACTCTGTCAATTCGTGGTAGTCTGGTGACTTGTGTGCGACTGTGCTACTGGAATCTGTGTCACTGCTCTCTTCAAAGACCAGTGCAAAACCTCACCTCGCTGCCATTCAGTTAATGCTGACTCATACTGACCCTGTAGGACAGGGTAGAACTGCCCGCTTGAGTTTCTGAGACTGTTACTCTTTATGAGAGTAGAAAACATTGTCTTTCTCCCATGTTGAAGATTATTCTTTTTTTTTGTGGTTTCTTGGGCATCACTGCCCTCTGGTGGTGGGAGTAGGAGGCCCAGCCTTTGCTCCTGTGGAGCTGGAATTGAACCTCCATCCGGGTGGGCTGCAGTCCTGTGCACAACCACCACGCCACCGGGGCTCAGTCGAAGAATATTCTTATGAATTAAAATAGAACTTTTGAATTGATTTATAGTTTTATAATTACATTTTATTCCATTGTATTGGAATATGAAAACATGTTTAACCAATTCCTCATTAATGGATATTAATGGATAATTGCTGTATTTTTCATTTTTTTACTACATAAATAATGCTGCAATGAATATTCTTTAAAATATGTCATTTTACACATATGCAAGTACTTCCTCTGTAAGACATATTCCTATAATTGTTGATGGTTGTCATACTGTGGTGGCTTGTAGTTGCTGGAAACTATTTCACTGGTATTTTCAATAGCAGCTCAAAAATCCAGCTCACTGCCCTTCAGTCAGTGTAGATGACTGGTGAGCCAATGAGATTCCAAGACTGTAACTCTTCAGGGAAGTGGACTCTGTATCTTTTCCTTAGGGCAGCTGGTGGTTTTGAACTGCTGACCTAGTAGTTAGCAGCCTAACATGTAACCACTATGCCACCAGGGCTCTCAAATACCAGCAGAGTCAGCCAAAGTGAAAAGGTTTCAGCAGAAAATCCAGATTAGGAACAGATTTAGAGTCCATAATTACAGTACCTCGCATAAGGAATTATGGCTAGAAATGCCATATTAATCGATTACATCTCACCTACTAACCAGTCACACAAGAAAGGTGTCCAAGCTGGAAATTTTTAAAAATTAGTTTATAGAAATAGAACAGCCAATTAAGCCAGAACAGGGCCCTTATGGCTTACTGGTTTATGTGTTGGGCTGCTAAGAGCAAAGTTGGCAGTTTGAAACTTAGAGCCACTCCATGGGGGAAATATGAGACTTTCTACTCCGTGAAGACTTTCCTTGGAAAACCCACAGGGCCTCCCTCCTCTGTCCGACAGAGTCTCTGTTCAGTCAGAATGGACTTGATGCAGTTAAGTTCAGTTTTTAAGTCAGCCAGAATATTACTATTGGCTCTTTGAACATTTTCTCCCCAATAAGAGATTCATTGTGGAATGCCAAATTACTACTGAAGGTAGCTTAGGGGCGTCAGAGTTAGAAAGAGTTCAAACATCTTAAGGACTAGTGCCAGAAGTCTAATACACCTATCTCTACCCTGTCATATTAGGTGTCCCAAATCACGTGGCATCAGTTTTAGTAACTCCTTTACCTAAATTGTGCTGGAGACAAAGGGACGAATTCCCAACTTCATGCTGAATCTCATTTTTCTTTTTTTTGTTTTGTTTTTGGGGCATCACTGCCCTCTAGTGGTGGGAGTAGAAGGCCCAGCCTTTGCTCCTGTGAGCTGGAATTGAACCTCTATCCCAGTGGGCCACAGTCCCGCGCACAACCACTACACCACCGGGGTTCAGCCCCGAATCTCATTTTTCATTTAGATTTTCACTCATTTTGTATGCTTCCATATCATTCAACAAATATATGTGTTAGTGTGTTAGTCTGGATAGACTAGAGAAACAAATTCATAGAGACACTGATAAGAAAGAGCTTTATCTACAAGAGCAGTTGAATATTGAGAAAATCTCCCAGGCCAGTCCAGATTGAGTCAATAAGTCTGATATTAGCCCATATGTCTGATCCCAATCTATAAATTCCTCTTCATATTTACACAACACATGCAATGACGCCAGATGCGAAAAGATCACAGGTCAGTGGGTGGAGAGTTTGTGGATCCAGTGGTGGTATAGGCATCACAGCACTGGCAAGGGCCTCCACAAGGCTCCTCCAGCTCAAGGCACTTGTGTAAATCACTGGGTAAAAAATTAAAGATAACAGCGTAGAAAAACCCAATGTGGGGCTGAGCCCCAGTGGCGTAGAGGTTGTGCGCGGGACTGCAGCTCACTGGGATGGAGGTTCAATTCCAGCTCCCAGGTACAAAGGCTTGGCCTCCTACTCCCACCACCAGAGGGCAGTGATGCCTGAAAAAAAAAAAAACCAATGTGGGTGGTTTTTATTTTTAGGTGGCACTTCTATTCTGAGTTGGAATTGACTTGGTGATGCCCAACAACATTCTAAACCAAGACACACAGGAAAAGTATCATAAATATGTAACAGATATGTATCTTAAGAAAGGTTTCCAGAATGGGTTTTTATATTTGTATAAATAAATACGTAAATATGGTCATCTTACCGCGTCCCAGTCCTTTCATACACTATGCTGTATACACTCAGCTATCAAGGATTTCAGTTTACTTGACTCTAAAATCCATATTCATGAAACCAGTAATCAAAAGATCAAAAGATATGTTGCACTGGTTAAACTGGCTGCACAAGACCTCTTTAAAGGATGGAAAAGCAAGGATGTTGCTTTGAGGACTAAGGTGCATCAGATGCAAGGCGTGGTATTTTCAATCGCTTCACATGCACATGAAAGGTTCATATTGAAAAAGGAAAACCAAAGACAAACCAATACATTTCAACTATGATGTTGGCAAATATTGAGAGTATTATGGACTTCTCCAGATGGACTATACATAAATCAATTTGATTACATTTGTGGGAAGAGATGACAGAACTCAATATCAGCAGTTAAAACCAAACCAGGGGCTGACTGTGGAACAGACCATCAATTGCTCCTATGTAAGTTCAGGACGAAACTGAAGAAAATCCAAACATGTTCATGTGAGCCAAATGCAACCTTGAGTCTAGCCCAACTGAATTTACAACTGAATTTACCTCAAGAACAGATTGAATACACTGAACACCAGTGACAAAAGATCTCATGAGTGTATGGGCCAGGGTTGAACCAAGCAGCCCCCTGGACTGGGCAGTTGCCTAGACAGGGCAAGCCCCCTGGACCAGGCAGCTCTTTGCACCCCTTTTGTGTCAGCCTCACCAGAAAAGAGATGAACAGCCTGGTGAACTTGGTAAACCCTTCCTCTGGCATTTCTCAGAGCTATCTCCCCGAAGGGCATAGCCTCTTCACAGAACTTATCTCTCAGGGCCGAGTCTGTACAGCCTCTTCCCTCAGTGTTCCAGGAGGCGGATCTGTGTTCTCACAAACCATATCCTGACTCAGACCTGCAACTGCAACAGCAGAAAGCCTCATCCCTTTATTGGTACATATGTCCTTGGCTCAAGCCCTATATATGTCCCACCACCCCAATACCGGGTACAGCTTGCCCGGCTTAACTCTCAGGCCAGGGGACCACCCAGGAGCTCAAGATGCTTCTCTCTCTCTCTCTCTCTCTCTCTGTCTCCCTCTGTCTCTTCCCTTCTCTTCCCCAAAGTCCTTCACTACCTCCAATAAACCATATCCTTTTCATCTCTAGCTGAGCTCTGTCTCCTCTCTGAGGCTCTGTCTCGACCTTTCGTCTTGGTACTTGAAACCCAGGAGCAGTAAGAGATGTCTTGACGCGCCCCCATTGTGGCGCCCCTCTCTCCTCCACCCTCCTTTCCTCTAACTAGAGCCTCTCAGCTGTAACCCGCTGCATCTACCAGGGAGTATCTTCTCTACCCCCGCCCCCAACCTTTATCTCTGTTTTTTTTTTTTTTGGGGGGGGGGCATCACTGCTCTCCAGCGGTGGGAGTAGGAGGCCCGGCCCACTGCTGGAATTGAACCTCCGTCCCAGTGGGCCGCAGTCCCGCGCACAACCACTACGCCACTGGGGCTCAGCCCTGTCTCTGAGTTTATGTTCTGGAATTTCTTGCCTCCTGCACTGGGCCTGGCAATTCCAGGCACTTCGGGTCCACAGCTCTTCGATACCTCCTCTCAGAATTATCTTCCTCAGTTTCTCACTCTGAACAAAGGCCTCCGACCGCCCTCGATTCAGTCAGCCACAAAGCCAGGTCCTCTGCCCCTAACTTCCTGGGTGCCTTTTACTGTCACTACTCTGGGTTACTCTTCTATCGGCTTGTCCACCGCCTGAAGCCGTGAGCCCACGCCAGGAAACCCTCTGTTTGGGGAGTCCAGGACTCTCCCACTGGGCCCCTAACTCTGACTGAGACGCCTCTCAGGGTTACCGGTCCACCTCCTGACTGCCGTGTGCAGACTGGGACCCGGAGACATCCTTCCTCAGTCCATGCCCCCTGCAGTTTGCATCCTTCCTCAGTCCATGCCCCCTGCAGTTTGAGACACCATGGGAAACTCACTCTCTACCCTTCTGCTCAGAGAATCCAGGACTTTCCCACTGAACCCCAAACTCTGACTGAGCCCTGCCTGCCTCCAGACGTTCGCCTTAAGTGCCTGGTCTTCTTCTGTAACCAGTGTGGCTTCAATACCAATTGGACAATGGGTTGCGCTGGCCACACTTTGTCTGCAACCTTGACAATTTGTGTCACCAAATCTACAGGTGGTCCGAGGTTTTGTACGTTCAAGTTCTTTCCTTCTTTGCTCTCCTCATCCTTCTCTGTGTGCCTCCTTGTCGCCCAGCCCTGGTCCCGGGAGGCCTCTTCAGAACTCCTCTACCAAACTCCCCTTATCTCCTGCTGCTGCACAAAGCAACCTCCTGGGAGTGCTGTCTAATCAGCCTGCCCCTGTCCTCCCTCTGTGTCTCCTGCAACCCTGGGGCTGCTCAGGCTCCTCTGGAACTTCCCCAACTCCAAACTGCCCTGCTCCCTCAACCTGCAGCCTATTAGGCCCCTTCTCAGCCTCTGCCATAATCTGGGTACCCTTCTCCATCACCTCCTTCCACTACCCCCTCAACTTCCAAAAGTCCAAGCAACTGTGCCTCCAACTCCTGTCCCCTCCCAGAGGTAACTACACCCCGACTCCTGTCCTCTCCCAGCTGTCCTCTCTCCGGCTCCCTGGAGTCTCCTCCTTGCAGGTCCCTCCCTACTCAGCCTCCTCTAAGTCAACACAGCCTTCCCCCACCCCCACCCCCCTCCAGTTACCACCTTTGTGAGAAGTTTGTGAGAAGTGCTGGGTGTTTTCTCACAGAACCCTACCACCTTTATTAGGGCATTCCAATACCTTACTTAAGCTTACAAGTCATCTCTGATAAAGCAGTTAATTTCAACAAACTGCAAAAATTAATCAGCAGCCAGATAAAAGTTCCAAAGTTTTTATTTCAGGCCTGACTTAACCCTTAAACAAGTTTACTAAATTAACCACTGCCTCTCTGGCAGAAATCACTGTCTTAGCCACTCACTTTACAACCCAGTCAGCTATCAATATTTAATAATAAAAAAAAAACTTTAAAAAGCTGAAAATAACCCTCAAACTTCCATCCATAACCTGGTGAATATGGGATTTAAAGTTTTAATGACTATAAATCCCAAACCTACCAAAAAGCAGGCTGGCAATCCCAAGCCTTAGGTGCTGTCCTAGCGCCAGCCTGGGGGAGGGGTCAGATAACTTCAGGAAGCTGCAACTTCAACAGTGACTATGACTACACACCTCCAGGACTCTGCTTCAAATGCAACCAGAAATCCTTGCCCAACATGCGGTCAGCAAGGCCACTGGAGAAGTGACTGCCCCTCAGCGCCTAGCTGCAGAAGGTCAGTCCCTCCAAACCTTAACCCTCCACCACTAATAACATTGCTCAGCCTGGCCACCTCCGATGAAAGAAGACACCAGTAATACCTCCCCTGTGCCCCACTCCTCACAACTCAGAGATTAACTCTATAAAACCCTGAAAGTAATGCTGTACTCTTTATGCAATGCAAAACTCCCAGCAAACCTTTAACCCTCTGCTAAGTCTAAATGGAAACAGTAAGTTGCAGAAGGTCAGAGTAAAGAATGTCTAGCTGTGCCAAAATGTGAAAAAAAATCAGCAAGTTTAAGCTGTTTGCCATTATAAAAAGGAAAAAGTAAATGTATTCATGGTAAAAAAAAATTACAGTGTAAGAAATGTAAAGGATATCTAAATAATAATTCCCCAAGAACACAGGAAAGCAAGGTCACCCATAGCCTAATTAATTCAAAAATAAAAGGCAGGGGGCTGAGCCCCGGTGGCGTAGTGGTTGTGC
>PVJH01031736.1:0-23396 GCA_004026705.1 Nesogale talazaci
TTTCTCTGGGGATTTCTGATGGGACAAGTTGTAAAACCCCTCCCCCCACCAGAAGAACTGTCCCTTGTGCCCACCCACCCAGGGAGGACTCTCTGGTTATTCCAGGATCACCGTTCTTTCAAACAGAGGGGCCGAGACACCAAACTGCTGTGTGGGGGGCAGTGACTCTCTTGGGGCACATTTCCCTGCCTCTGGCCATCCTCTCCAGACTAGTAGGTCGAAGGAAACTGTCCATCGAGGACCGAGCTGTCCTCCTTCCCCGAAATCCTCCCATCTTGACGGACTCCAAGACAGGGGCCCCTCACTTAGGAACCCCGCCACGCCCTTGGAGTGCCCGCGCGTAACTCTGACACGGTCTTCCAGCAGGTGCTTCTCGTACAGCACGTTCCTGGCGCTGCAGGAGTGCCTGCCACAGTGGGGCACAAATGCCCGAGGACAAGGGTGGCCAGACCGGGCTGGGCTTCCTTCTGTTGCACAGGGGTCACGACTGGCTGGGGCGGACGGCACAGCAGCCACAGTGCAACCAGGGACCTCAAATGCACACTCTCTTTAGAGGCTACAAGGACGCTGGAAAGCGGGAGGGGGGAACCCGGCGGGGGTCATGGGGAGGCGTTGGACTGCTATCTGAATGGTCAGTGGTTCAAAACCACCAGCGACTCCTCTCTCCGCGACTCCTGCTTCTAGGACATTCCTGTCACAGGGAGCCGGGATCCAGAGGATGGGATTCCCTCCCAGCAATTCCTCTTAGCGAGAGGCAGGCAGGGATTTCCACTCCCGTAAACAGGTATCTTCTCGGGAACCCACAAGACAGTCGCCAAGAGTTGACACGGACTCCATGGTGGGGAGCTCGGAGTGGGCTGTCTCAAGAGGACCAGACCAAGGTTCCGAAAAGTTACTCTGCTGCCCACGGGACCTGTCATGGGTTGGACTGTGTCCCCGCACAAATAGGTATCCGTTTGGCAGTTAGAATGATGTCATGTGGCAGCCACGCAATGATGCCATCATCCTCCATGGTGGGCTCTGATGTGAGCAGCCTCGAATCTGATATGAGGGGGCTAGTGAGGGGCACAATAACTTCACCCAGATCACAGCCCTGATGGGATGAAAGGGGGGGGGGGAGAATCTTGATGGGGTGTGGCTGGCACCACCTTCTGTTTTACAAGAGAGAAGAGGAAGCAGGGTGAGAGGGATTTTCCACCATGAAGAAAGAAGAGTCGGAAGAGAAGCTCACCCTCTGACTCCGGGGTTCCCTGTGATGGGAACCTCCTCAACCCAGAGTCACCGAGACAGGAAGCCTTCCCGAGAACGGACCCCCTGGTGCTAGACTTTCGGCCTCCTGGATGGCCTCCCCAGTCAATGCTCAAGAGATCCCATGATGCCTTGCAGTGGGTGCATCTGCTGCACACGACCAGTGCTGACCAGCAGGCCTGCGCCTGTGAGGACCACGGCTTCTGGCCCAGGCCACGGCATTCCCCGAGGCCTCATTGGCATGCGAAGGTTGTACTGTGAACAGGGCAGACGGAAGAAGGATCGATGTGTCTGCACCAGGGCACTGGCCCAGAATGCTGACAGCGTCACCGGCTGCCAAGTGGACACACACATCTCTCTCGGCGGACGTTCCGTCAGGATGCCCCCTCAGACGTGAGCGTGGCGCGCCTTCGCCCCGTTCTTTGGAGAGGTGGTCAGGAGAGACCAGCCCCTGGAGAAGGACACCATGCTTGGTCATGTGGAGGGGGAGGGAGGCCTTCGGCAAGATGGGCGGACGCAGGGATGGCCACGCTGGGCCCACGGGCGCCGGACAGCAAACTGTGAGAGAGTGCGTTTCTGTCTGTGAGCCCACCCCTCTGGGCATTCCGGGGAGAGCGGCACCAGATGACTGGGCACCTCACCCCAGAGGGGGGCACATCTTCTCACAGACAGCGGGTCGGGTGTGTTCGACGACTCAGGGTGCGTTTTTGTTTGAAAGAAGGAAGATGACGTCCCTTTGGTGGAGATGGTCCTGTTTGAGGAGCACAGGGGGCGTAGGGGCTACAAGTTGGGCTGAGATGTACAAGGTGGGCAGTTCAAGACCACCAGCTACTCTACGGGAGAAAGACGGGACTTTCTATTCCCATAAACAGTCTTGGAAAATCACAGGGACAGTCCTACCCTCGACCACCGGGTCCACTCGATGCCAGTGGGTTTGGTTTGGATTTTATTTGAAGATACCGGAGCGGCGGGGAGAGGGGGGGGCGGGGTTTAAAGAAACGCACTCACCCCGGATACCGAGGGCAAGAAGCGTGGGGGACACACTGGACTGTCATTATGTTCTTCTTTCTAAGCACAGGGTAGGTCACCCTCACAGCTGTGGGCTCGCAGGAATAATTGTATGTGCTTGTGTTTTAATCCCAGATAATCACAGCCTGTCCGCTGTGGGGGGCGGTGGGGGGGGGCAGGGAGAGGGAACTAAGATCTCTTCATCTGGTAACATAATTAAAAACATGCAAAAGAGAGCACCCACAGAAGTATCTCTCGGCTTCCCTGCTACCTTCTAGGAAGAGAGTTTGTGCTCTTTTCCCAGACACTCTTCTTGATGGGTCTACATTTTCATAACATTATCTTAAGATGTTCTGCTAAAGCGGCGTCCCCATAGGGTAGATGTTGTAAGTCTCCGTGACTAATTGACCTCATTTCTCATTAACCAAAATGCCCCTATTAGGAAGTTTTCCATTTTAAGTCTCATAAAAGAATGAGTTGTACTGTAATTATTTATGACTCCTTTATGGATTTCTTTATAGAACGATGGAAATGGTTCCATTTTACTTGACTAGATGTGACCGGGCACCTAAAATTAAATATGAATATTTACTACACATGGAGTTAGGCGTTTAATAGTATGATTTCAAAACCTGAATAGATCATTAGCTTTTTTTCCCCCTGGAACAGCTGATTTTGGCCGTAGTCATTTCGACGATACGTATTACTTCCCAGAACTATTCTTTAAAATGTCCATCCCTTCATTCTCTTATTTATGATATTGTTCTAAGAGCCTTGGAAATTCTAAAAAATCAAATAAAGAATGAATACTAAAGATTACACCTGTTATCATTTCTACTTGCAAGCTAATGCTTCCCTCACCCCAGGCTTTAATTTCTTCCCGAGCTTATGTCAGAGTTCATGAAGAACAGGCTGTCTGCTGCCAAAAAACAAAAAGATGAAGTGTCAAAACATGGAAGAAAGGAAGGGACGCAGGACTCACACCACCCTAGACACCTGATTATTCTCTCTTCGCCCCGGTCCTTCCGAACCGAGAAAGCCAAGGATAGAAAGGGATTCTTTAAAATTGGATGAGCTCTGCGGACACCTTGTGAGGAAACTGGGAGCCCTGCTGGGCATGTGTGTGTGTGATGGGCTGTTTTCTGCTCTGGCAGACACGATATAGGGTCTTGGAAGTCCAGTTTCTGAGACAGGCCCACTCTGACCACTCGGTGACACTGAGCCAGGGTCGGAGTTCAAGGGAGACTTGGGGGTGTCGTGGACTGTGCGTTGGGCGGCTAAGCTTGAGGTCGGCGGTTCTAGGCCACCCACCACTACATGGGGGAGGTGAGGCAGTCCCCCTGGGCGCCCCGGGGCTCACTGTGAGTCAGAGTCGAGTCGATGGCAGGGAGCGAGACCTCCGGCTACTTTATTGGCCCCCCGGGCGAAAGCTGACGGCTCATGCCTAGTCCCCACTCCAGGATCCACCACATGGGTTTTGCTGCGCGATGTCATCAATCACGACCAATACAACAGCCCTCATCACCCGCCCCGCCCCAGACCCCCCACCCCCGGCAAAGGATCCTTTTTAAGTCAAAATAGAACACAATTGAGAAACAGTCGTCTGCATTTAGCACGCGGCCATGTGCTGCACCCGCTTGGCGGGGGGACCCGTTTCAGAGGCAGAGGGGCGCTGTCCCCTCTTCACGGCTCAAAACCGCCTCCCTCACACCCCTGGCCTGTGCCTGCCCAGTCAGCCCCTGCCCCGCCCCCACCACGTCAACATCACAGGCCCTCAACGTTTCCCGCCTCTGTACTGGAGATATCCACGTTTGGGACCCACGTTGGGGAGGGCTGGGACGAGGCGGGGCTGGAGGATCTCACTGTGCTCCTGGAGGCCAGTCCCCATAAGCTCTGCCTCCAGAGGCAGCAGCAGACCCCTCAGACGCCACCGGGAGCAGCGGTGTTTGCAGAGAAAGGTGGTGAGCAGGCCGACACCAAACCACAATGAGGCCTGGCTGTGAGGAGGAAGTCAGCAGCCTGGCCCTCTCCCAGGCCCTGGGCTCACAGCAGGGTCCCTGCGGAGGGTGGTGAGGTCGGGGTGGATGCCCACCAGGTCTTCCTGGCCTCCAACCCCCTTGCTGCCACGGTGGGTTGGGAGAAGCTGGGCCCCAGCTGTCTGGGAAGCAGCACAGCCAGAACGAACACGTCTTCCAGGCCAGATGGCGAGAGCCCCGTCTCGTCTTGTGCAGGTCAGACACGCCAACAGCAGGACCAGCCCTTGATACAGGGTGCTGTGCTTGGTGGAGAGAGAGGAGGGCCACCCCCACCCCCAGGGCCACTCCCCCACCCCCCGCAGGGGGATGACCAGAACCGAGCCTGCGGCCCCGGGCCCAGATGGGCACCGAGGGTCCCTTCTGTAGTGCACGGGCGTCCCCAGGAGTCAGAGTGACTCCGTGGCACCGAAGGACAGCAAAAAACAGTGAGGAAATACCCTGCTGCTTGTGAGCGCCGCCTCTTGTGGTAGTTCCATTACCGCAACGCCAGAGCTGGAGCCTGACGGCATCACTGTCCTTCACCGCACTCCAGGGATGAAGACAGCAGGTCTCCACTAGAGGGGAACACATCTTCTTCATAAAGCCCCGGAGCTCCCAAAACACACACACACATACGACAGGCTCAGATACACACACAGAGATAGACACACAGGGGCAAACAGACACAGACACAAAGACAGAGATACACACACAGTCTCAGACACACACACAACACAGCAAAAGACACAGCTTTGGTGGCTACTGAGGAGGGGAGGGAGGGGGGACAATGACTAAGGAAAAGCTGACAGGAAATTCCATGACTGCAGGATCTCGGCGCCCCCGAGGTCTCCTCGTGTGTGAGTGGATGCTCGACACCAGGGGCAGCTCTCGGCGGCGAGAGGGTCGGTGTTTTCCTTGGGGGTTCTCAGTTTAACCCCCCGCTCCTCCCGGACACAGGGGCTCTGGGGGCGTGCGGGCTGCACCTGCAAACCACAAGGCCGGCAGTTAGAGACCACCTGCGGCCTCACCGGGGCGAAACAGGGCTCTCCACTTCTGTGGGATGGCCGCCTCCGAACCCCCAGGGCAGGCTGGCATGGAGGCACCGAGCAGACGGCAGTGAGCTTGGGTGACTGGGTGTCCCACACAAAAACCGTTCTACAAGCAGCAGGCATCACCTGCAGAAGACCATCACTCACCCCTCCCTCTACCCCCCAAATGAATGATGGGACCTGCTAATCACGGCCGCAGAGGTTAACGCATCACCTCCACTAGGAAGGCCCGGGTCTTAGGATATCATAACTCCAGGATATGAATTTAGAACGTATGGACGTCGCGGGAAAGTTGGGGTGGGAGGGCCGGAGAGACGGGCTCTATTTTAACCTTATGAAACCAGCGTTGGCACCATCTCATATGAGACGAGTCCCTGAGTCTTCCTTGATCTTCGTCCTACATTTCAAAATGAAATCACATAATTCTAACTTCTCACCCCACAGGACAGCAATGATGAGATTAGGGGGAAAGGCTTTGGTCCACTGTGGGTAAAACAATGGGCAGTTCAGGAGTCCGCAGTGAGGGAGGGGTTCCTCGGAGGCCAGCACGGGGGGCTGAGAGAGGGGGACACACCCAGGGAGTGCACGCACGAGTGTCTGGCTGACCTCCAGAGCTGGACCCACTGCAAAAGGAGCCAGCGGGGTTCAGTAAAGGTCTAGTGTCTCGATCAGTCACCCACCCCTGGGCATCTGGCTGTACCTCTGCTGCGTCTAGATACTCAAGAGAGGTCGTGGACACTGAGCGCTGCCTAACTCCCTCACCCTGAGACCCAGGCACAGGGCTGGTCCCTGCTCTCTGACCTTTGGTGCTGGCCAGAAACAGTCCAGGGTTAAACATCCCTGAGAAGTGGATGTGGAGACCAAAGGGCATGTGTAAGTGTGTGCATGTGTCAGAGATGTACACAGGTGAGATTGCTCATGCATGTGTGTGCATGTGTGCGTGGGTGTGCTTGAGGGTATAAGCATGCGTACTGCTCATGGATGTGTGAGTGTGGTCCTGTGTGCACACGTGAATGCATGTTCACCCTGAGCATGCATATTGACCAGCATATGTGCATGTGAGCATGTTCCCATGCTTTGGTACATGCATTGACATGCATGTGTGTGAATGTGGGGGTGGGGGACTTTGCAGGGACATCTATTGATGAGCGAGTGTCCAGCCCTGAGAGCACCACTGTGTCCCTGCCCGCAGTGCCATCTCCCCTGGGCAGAGACAAACACATCGGTCCCAGCCCAGCAGTCGTGGTGGGTTCTGAGCACACAGTATGTCCCCTGTCCTCATCATCTGAAGGCCAGAAAGGAAATGGGTGGGTGGGTGGGAGGAAAGGTTACCTTCACCCCAGTGCCTTGAAAACAGATCCACCAGAGTTCCCCCGCCCAGTCCACAGGGAAGGGGATGCAGGGCTGCCCCGGGGACCAACTGGCCACACCCTGGCTGTGTCCTGCAGTGCGTACGAAATGCCAGGGGCCCTGGTGGCTCGGCGGTCAAGTGCTGGGCCCACTCAGCAGCTCCAAGGGTGGACTTCTCCTGCAGGAGACCCTCGGAGCAGATCCTCGCGGTCTCTGCACAGACTCACCAGTACGTGGCAGTGGTGGCAGTAAGGGGTTCTGGTTATGACCTCTGAAGCAAAGCCATAAAATGTGGCTGTGGCCCCAAGGGAGGGGAGCTGGTGTGCCTCAAAAATCAGTCCAGGCAGCCCATCTGCTGGGGCTTCTGGTGGGGAGTCCCTGCCCGGGGGCACGGGAACGTCCTCTGACCCTTTAACACAGGCCAGAATGCTGCTGCTGCGGGGTGACATCAGGGGATGCTGAGTCTCCCTGACTCCACCGGGGGCGCTTTCTAGGGGATGGTCTTTTCAGGAGTCGGTGGCCCAGACTTCTGAGCAGTCTTGACCCCATCATGGAGCCATTGGCTGGCCCCCTGTCCATCGCACTGGGTCTACATACCATGGCGAACATTCAGCCCCAAACCCAGCCTGGTGCCGCCAAGCACATTCTGGGACAGGACCATCCCTGGGGGTTTTCAAGGCTGCACTCTTCAGAGGAGGAGGCAGCCTCACCTTCCTCCAGGTGGGCTTGAACCGCTGACCCTGTGCTTGGCCACTTGGTCCGAGGTCAGTAAACTGAAAGCTTTGCATTCCACGTGCCCGTGCCCCCTCTGGGCCTGTGGTGTTGCCACCTAAACCTAGTACCTAAAGGCAAATGCAGACCTTGATTGGTGTCGATCGACTGTGACATGCTGTGGAAAAGAGCGACAAGGCCATGCGAGTACACAACGCTGGTCCGTAAGCCCTGTCAACATGGATGGACGGCGTGAAACGGCTCCTTATTGGGCTGGGTCTGTGGCTTGCCCCGCTGACAGCTGCACAGCTCCATGGCGAGTTCAGAGGAGACAGCCTCCAAACGGATGGGCCTCCCTTCCCCGCCGGGTAATTACGGGGACCAAAATTGCTTCCACACGGCGGGTGCTGCATGTCTAACTCCCCGGGCGCCCAATGGAGTGCGGCCGGGCCGACGTGGTCATTGCCTCTGGGGGGACCTGCTCTCTGCGGACCTGTGTGGTTCTGGGTACAAAGTGGATGTTTCACAAGGGCATGGGGAGCAGTGGGGGAGGGCAGGCTTCTCTGGCACTGGCTTTCCAGATCACAGGAGGCCTGCATGGAGGGAGATCCATCCTGAGCGTGCTGAGGTACTAGGTTTAGAGGGCAAGCGGCACTTCCAGGCGCAGAAGTGTGATTGGGTAAACCCGAGAGCTGTGGCTGCTGCTCGGGGAGGGCCAGACACCTGAGTGGGGGGAAAGAGGGAGCGGCAGCCATGGGAGGTGGGACCGTGTGGGCCCAGACCTAGCCCCACAGCCCAGGGCCCTCTGTGTGGGTGTGCAGCCCGTGACAGGCTGACTTGGCTGTCAGGGGGTGGGGTTAAGCCCCTGGGCGCGTGACAGAGTAGAATAGTCCTGTGGGACACTGTAGGGTGACGACCGTGCCGCTCTCCCGTGGAGTTGGGAAGGAGGGTTGACAGTTGGCTGGTAGCTCAGCGCTTAACCCTTGCAGCCACCAGGGCTCCAGCTAATTGGATGATAGACAGCGGCTGAGATCTCCCCGCTGCCCCACACCCCTATTTGTAGTCCAGGTACAGCCAATTGGTCCCTATGAATTCCCATGACTGCGAATCTTTAGGGGAGCAGCGAACATCAAATCTTCCCTGGGGGACGGTTGGTGGACTTGAACCACTGATCTTGCAGCTAGCAGCCTGTCATTTAGCCCGCTACACCCCCAGGTTCCTTGTCAGGAAGGTGGGAAATGCGATTAGATTGCTATTATACTCACACCTGCGATCCCATCTTTCTATAAGACACTGACCGTCTGCTCTTCATGACAGAGGCAAAAGGAGGAAAGCTATGGGGTGGGGCTTCTAAAGGGGGCCCTTCCCTTAAAACCCTCTGGGTCTGAAATGTGCGCGCACAGGCACACACACCCGGTCAGGCCGTAAGCACCAAAGCCGGACTTGGAGCCATCAAGTCTGTGTCCACCCATAGCAGCTGCCCCAGGGAGCCCCGAGACTGTCACTTGGTGGGGGGGGGGCAGTAGTAGCAAACCATGTCTGACCACACACAAGGACAGAGAGGAACCCCAGTAAGGTTCTCTATGGGTCCCTGTCACATAGGGGACCCCTTCCTCTCACGCATGGGGCGTTACATTCTGTTTTCCAAACTCATTCGTTCGATTTGGGTGAATGCTGGTCAACTGGTGCCCCACCTGGCAATGGCCCCATTGTGTTTTCTGACTCGGGCTGCAGTCCCCTCACAGTCCTTTGGGGCTGCTGTGAGACCCACCCAGTCCCGGCCATGGAGCCGATTCTGACTCCTGGCAAAGTCACAGGACAGGGCAGCACTGCCTCCTCCTCCTGAGGAGTGGCCGGTGGTTTCCAACCGCTGGCCTCACAGTCAGCAGCCCAGCTCGGATGCCAAGGCGCCGCCAGGGCCCCTCGGACTTCTAGCGATCCACTAGGACTCAGTAGGACTGCCTCCTTGGGATCTGTGAGGTTGTCCGTCTTCGTGGGGGCCGACGGCCTCACCTGTCTCTCAAGGGATGGCTGGTGGGCTCGAACCGCAGTCGGGCATGGGATCCACTGACCCACCAGGGCCCCTTGACACACACCAATCCACAGTCCCTCGAATGCTTACCAAGAGGCACCGTCACTCCGCTCCCTGCTTGGGTCTCAGGGCCCACAAGGGAGCTACACTTTGAAGTCCGGGAAGGCACAGACAGGGGGAAGCAACCGACAGCATCCCCGGAACCTTCTCCTTCTCTGTCCTTCAGACTCTGTGCTTCTATCATCCGGGCTGCTGTGCGTGCTTGGAACATGTGTGGCCAGCCACCTTTCAGAACCCACGGGCTTTCAGGAAGTCCCAGCCCCACGGCGCATCTTCTGCCCCTGAGATGATGCTCGGAACACCTCGGGTTCGCCCAGCAACAAGCTGGCTCTGTGTGGCGATACATCAAACCAATAAATAATTCAGCTGAACTTAAGTGAGCACGGCCCCGGCCAAGTGAGACACTTGTCACCAAATTAAAAGGCTATCAAGTCTGGGCTGCCGCCAACCTGCTGGACGGAGAGGCATGGACCACGGAGGGAGAGTCCTGCAGGGCTGGGGGAAGCCCCACCCAGGGCTGCTGGGCCACTCCCTTGTCTCCTAAGGGGCCAAGGGGAGGGGAGAGGGGCCAGGGAAGCCCAGGGCCGCCCATTTCCACCTCATGACAGCAAGGTTCTTAAGGCGGTGTGGCTGGGCCAGGACTCCCCTTTGATGGAATCTGACTCAGCGCGTGTGGTCACTTTCATGATGGGGGCTTCCTGGGAAGCGGCCACACTGCTGTTGATGGGAACAGACCTCTCCGATCTGGTCACAGTTTTTATACCATTGAGGAAGGTGTCACGCGGGCTGCAGCCTGCTCTTGGTGTGCACTGACTGTGAGTGGACACTCACTCATGTCTCATGCTGGCTTTGGATCCCGTGGGCGGTCCTTTGACCTCCTGCCATAAGGACTGCCGGTCCCAGGAGCCATCAGTGGGCAGCTGGATTCACTCGATAGTGGTGGCTTTGCATGGTTTGGCTACTGTGGCGGTCATGTACTTGATGTCCATTTCATGATTGGGAGACTAGGGGTGGAGTCTAGCCCGTCACTCTGGAGATAGCCAATGAGGTCTCTGATAAGCCTGGCTTTCTCTGAGAATTCTGGGAAGTCTCACGGTATTTCCCTCGTGGAGATGAGACTAGCCCTGCAGTTGTTGGTAGTGGCTCAACTGACTAGACGAGATGGCAGCATGCTGATTAAGCCTGATTCCTGGATAATGGAGGAGCCGGGGGAGAAGCCACATGAACTTACCCTGATGGAACCAGGCCTCTGGGGGTGGAGAAGCCACAGAGAGATCCCTGCCACTGCTGAGATACTTCTACTGCCAATGGATACTGCTGATGGGCCCTGGCCCCTGGAAATGAGGAGCCATGGGGAGACCCCTGCCAGCCCTGGGACGCTTGTACTGTACTTGCTTCGTGAATCGGAAGGAGTCTTTATAGAGTGGTATTGGACATATGGGCTAATATTGGACATATGACCTTGGACTGGACTGGGTTGGGATGCTTTCTCAATGTTCCCTTCCTCTTGTCTATAAACCTTTCCCTTATATCCATATGCATGTTTATGAATGTGTTTCTCTAGCCTACCCGGACTAACACAGCCGTCCTGTGCTGGCCCTCTGTGACATGACGTGCCAATCAGAGGGTGAAGGGCAGGAGGCCACGCCCACAGCATCAGCCCAGTGCAGCCCTGGTCTGATGGAGGGGAGCCCCCTGCAGCGTGGCTTGCATTGCCCTTAAAGAAAACCAAGAGATCGTCTTATTGGGGGTTCTTACGACAATCCGTACGTCCGCTGCATCAGGCATATCTGTACATGTGTGGCCACCATTCTTCTGTAGGCATTTACTCTCTATTGAGCCCTTGATCTCAGCTCCTCATCTTCCTCTCCCCTTACCCCACTTTCACGGCCTTTGATAAGTGACAAGTGATTGCAATCTCCATATCTCACGCCAACCGCTGTCTCCCTCCCCCCACGGTTTCTGTTGCTCGACCCCCTAAGAAGGGGCTCTGTGTTGATCATTGCGGTGGGTTTCCCTTCCTCCTTGCCTCTCCTCACCGTCCCCCCCACCCTTCTGGGATCGCTACTCCCCTTCCGTGTGCCATGAGGTCAAAGGAGCCACGAGGGGGCAGAGAGAGGGGCACCTACGACAACCGAGAGAGAAGAGTACGCGGGGGAGCGTGGTGTGTCTTTTGGATCCAGTCCATGGGCTGCAAGCCTCCACGAGCCAGAGGAAGAGTCTCACCGCGCAGGAGCGAGACAGAGGCAGGGTCCTGGCACACGCAGATGCCCCAGGAATGCTTGGCCCTCGGATGCTGAAAGGAGACCAGAACCTCCCTTGGGAGCTGACTGAGAGAGAAAGCTGTCCCCTGGAGCGGCACCCTGAATTTGGACTCCTAGCCCTGGAGAGATGAGAAAAGGGCTTTATTTGGCTACAGCCACTCCCTTGTGGCGTCTCTGTTCTATGGCCACACACGAGGACTCCAGCACGGGGCCTTCCTTCAACCCAGCCAGACAAGCAACTCGTCAGCAACAGTCCTCTCTGGGAACCCTCTTTGGAGAGGCCACTGGTTTTGCAGTTTGCGTCTTTTCCAGAGAGTCTGTCTATGAGTCGGTCTCCTCTGAACCAATCAATCAACCAACCAGCTAACCAGCCAATTAACCACTCAACCAACCAGCTAACCAATCAACCAACCAGTCACCCAACCAACCAACTAGCTAAAGAACTAGGCAGCCAGCTCACCAATCCGTCCATCCCTCCTTCTGGCATGAGTTCCTCCAAGGCAGGCACTTTCCGGGTCCCACGCCTGACTTTTCGTGGGAACAAAGCATATGGTAGATGAAGATGACGCTGGTGATGGGGTGGATGCTAGCACCCGCTAGGTTCCTCCCTGTGTCCCAGAAAAGCAGTGACTTACCACACTTCCACCAAAGGAGAGGACCTCACCACTACCACCCCCCACCATCCTATACACCCATGGGGTGAAAGGACCCATGGGGTTCTTTCCTATACTGATAGGACCCTCAAAGGCAGACCTCTGCTGTGAGGGGGTGAAAGCGGTCCTTCCCCTCCCTCACAGCCACCCATCGGTCCTGCTTACAATGTGTGGACACAGTGGGGTCAGGAGCGTCCCACCTGCCACCAAGGACCAAGGAAACCGTTGTTTCTTCCCGAGACAGGGCCTAACTTCCCTCAGGAGCTCTGAACGTCGATGTTTCTCAGGAAATATCTTACAAACCATCCTTTGTGGACGTTAGGGTGAGGCTAAGAGGAGACAGTGTCTTCGGGGGTTGCAGGGCAAGTTGGCGACATGCTGGGACAGAGGCATGGATGATCCTGGGGAGGCCTGACCTTATCAGAGGCATTTTCTGCCCTGGTGAGAGGTCTGAGAGGTGAGGACATCTCATTCGCTCACAGTGCCTGGTCACCGGCTAAAAATAATAGGTGGGGAAAGGGATAAAAATAGAAGAACAGGCCACGGTCACCTTCCCCAGCCGTCTCCTCTTCTAGCCGGTGCTCATGCTCGGGCAGCTCCTTTCCATGTGGAATGTGACCCAGTAGTGGCATCATGCCTAAATGCCGCCACTTGTCTCCTTAAAAAACACACAGCGCTGTCCTGAAGCTGTGATGCATGAGTTTCCTGGCCCTCGCTCCCAACTGGTGTTTTCCTGTGCCGCCAGCAGTCTTCCATGAGGCAGTGTCCCCCGCTCCAGAAGTTGCCACGCACTTGATCGTGGTCGGCAGAATTCCAAACCACTGCCACAGGTCCCTTCCGACCCAGAGTGACCCGCAGGGCAGAGCAGACGGCCCTCGGTGCCCCCATGCTGCCCGTCTTTGTGGAGACAAAGTATTGGTGGGCTCTAGCCATCAACCCTTTGGTTGGCACCCCAAGGCTTAACCCGCCATCCCAGCAGGGCTTCTTAGACAACAGTGATTGTCTTCAAAGATATCCTCACCCTGCACCGAGCAACTTTACCTAAGACAGGTCATCACACGGCAGAGGGGCTGCTGGTGCCATAAGAGCATGGATGAGAGAGAGAGAGAGAGAGAGAGAATATTTGGGACCACCCGGGTCTAGACAATGAAAGAAGCGGGGAAGAGGCACAGAAGGGTGAAGGTGTTCTGGTGACTGCTTTAGAGCTGGAATTGGGGATGGTGAGCCAGGGGAGGTGGGCAGCCTCTTCCATCTTGGAACTCACTGCCGTTCAGTCAAGCCGGACTCACAGCCCCTTCTAGGACAGGGTGGAACTGCCCCCTGGGGGTTTCCTCTTTACAGGAGGAGAAAGCCTCGTCTTCCTCTTGCAGAGAGGCTGGTGGTCTTGAACTGGGGGCCTTGGGGTGAGCAGCCCCACGGATAACCACTCTACCCCCAACCCGGCCCCTAGAGGACGGAGCAGCCTGGAGATGGATCTGCCCACAGAACTCTGCAGGGAGCGCCTCCATCTTAGACACAGCTTGGTTGTAGCCCACGTGAAGCCTTACACGGGTGGGCAGTGCAGGGCTGCAATCCAGGTGCATGCCGAGACTTCTGGCCTCCAGACAGCGGAGAAGGGAGTGAGGTTGGGAGCGCTCACTCCACACTGTGCCTCAGGCTCAGGGTCTTCATTTTTGGATTGGGAATTGTGTGTGTCTAAAGGTGTGCTCGGCAGTGCACTCTACTGTGCCGGCTTGTGGGTCACTATGCCACTGGAGCGGGATCCAGAGGAGCCCCTCAGGTTAGAAGACGCTCCTCAGCGCCGGGGCCCAGGCTGGCTGAAGCGCTGACCGATGGCTGTGAGGACATGCAGGCAGGGCCCTGCTCTGTTCTGTTGCCACGGTTTGTGGTGAACCTGAGCCCACTCGGGGACACGAACTCCAACGAGGTTCCAAGCACCCACGTGCGCGGTGTCTGCCGTGCTGGTTGTCCATGCCGCAGGGAAGGCATCTTGCTCACAAAGTTACCACTCGCAAGTTTCCACAAAGCTGAAGCCTTTACAGGGTCAACAGCCGTCCACGACGGGTGCTGGGGGAGAACGGGAGGATTCCAACTGTCCTTCATCCTCTTTCTTCTCTCTTCCCTGGGCAGGCTGTAGTGCTGCAGAGGAAGAGGAGGTGGGGACTGCACAGGGAGGAGAGGAGCTGAAAATTAGAACGGGATCTGAGAGAGAAGGGGAGGGAGGGGTGCGAAGACAGGCTGGCTGCTGGGGGGGAAGAGAGGATTCGCAGAGGATTTGTGTGGTTTATTGTGAGCTTGGTGGTTCTTTGAACAAATGGTAAAACCCTACATAAGTACAGTGTATATATGTATGTGTATGCATATGTGTGTGCACATGTATGTGACTATATAGATATAGTCAAGGGTGGAGGAAGAAAGCAATGGCTGGACTATGCTTTGTTGCTTTTTGGCCAGAGGCTAGGACAAGGCGTGTTTCACTCAATTGTTCATTCGTCCATTGGCTTATCTGCCAAACGGTTATTGATCACCCCCAGGGGATTTATGGACAGACAAGCGAAGACCAAGAGGTTTATTGGTTGTCATCTTCCAGTGGGGCTTGTGAGGAGAGCAGGCACTCTATCATGGAAGTTAAAAGCCCTGGCTCCGGTCCGAAGGGCCCGCCTGCCCGTGCTCTGTGACTGCCAGTCCCCATGACAAGGTACATGCAGGGCTGGCCGGAGAAGTGGTTCATTGTGGTCTGGGGCAGGAGAGGTACATGATGATCCTGGGACGTCCCGTCGTCCCTCGCTGCCTGACAGCAACCAAAGACCATTACGGCGATGCCCAGAGTCGGGGACCAACGTGAAGAGGCTGCCCCTATCTCGGGTGGGGGCAAGGGGGACATGGGAAAAGGGAGAAATGGAATCTTTCCTCTTAGAGGTGCCGGGGCAGGGGGTGGTTGTGCAGCAAAGAGTCAAAGAAGAAAACGTGAAAACCCAGAGGATCAATATTATAATGCAAGAGGGTTTTAAGGAATCAAATCAGCAGGCACAAATTCATTGCATTTCCGTGTGCTAGCAACGAGCACGCAGAAAACGAAATTTAAAATGCGATCTCATGGATCCCTTCTCAAAAGGAACGCTGTTGTTATTTTCGGTCCAGTTGCCCTCCCCACTCTCTGTGGCCCTGTGTACCAGCGACGGAACCCCGACCTGGCCCTGCCCCACCTGCCCAGTGCCTGGGCGTGATGGGCGTAGCTCGATGCTGTAGCCTTTCAGATTGGTTGAGGGTCTGCTCCTCTCCTCTGACGCTGCACTTTCACAGGCATGATGTCCTTCTCCAGGGGTTGGCCCCCCGAGAATACCCCCCCCCAGGAGATGAGAGGGGGGGTCCCATCATTCCTAATACTGAGGAGCACTCTGGTGTATCTCCTGCTCTCTGGAAGTCTCTGGTTTCTTCAGGGGTCTGCATTTTTCTTCCGTCTTCCTTAGTCAGTGTCCCACGCACAGCAAGTGGGGTTCCCCCCGTCCCCAGGGCAGCGTGGATGTGACTCATCTTGGTCTTCATTGTGACATCTTAACTCTGTCACTCCACGAGGTCCTGCTGGGCAGACCTGCTCACGGAGGCACGTGGTTGGAATTGCTGCTGGCTGCTTCCACGGGCATTGATCGTGGATCTGAGGGACAGGGGGGCCCGTGCTTTATTGACTGCGCGGTGACTTGGCTAGTCAGAGCAGCACACACCAGAAATGACGTGGCGGCCAGTGAGGACTCCGGAACACTGTAGCGGACTCTAAGAACAGACCCACAGGAAGTTTGAGAACAAGTCGCCGACGGAGGCGTGACTGGAAGTCGGCAGAGGTTTGTGTCAGCATTGTTTCCTTGCACCGTATGCTCAACCCACATGCGAAGCCAGTAATCCAAGGAGGTGGCGGGTCTGGTGGAGGCGGCGTCCAGAGTGGAGGAGGGCCCACCAGCACTATGATGCGGCCGTGAGCCCGCACTGCCGGCCCGGACTGCCAGGGACCCGGAGCACTCACTGATGGAAATAAAGACGACGGCCTCCAGTGTGAAGTGCACCTCAGCGTCAATGACACTTTTAAAAGACACAGAAGAAAGCTGAGACAAGGGGAAATCGTGTGTGAGGACTTGCATGCTGAACGTGGCCAAATACCGACGAAGCAAGCAGAGATCTAAACAAATGAGGAAACATGCATGTTCCTGGGCCGGGAGACGAGGCAGCGTGAAAAAGGGCTTGTAACAAACAGGCTCGTAAATTCTATGTCATTTTCATCCAAATCCTAGCAAGACTGTTTGCAGACATCGGCACCAGTATTCTGAAATTTGCATGAAAAGGCAGCAGACCTGGTATAGCGAGACCATGAGGAACAGGCAAAACTCAAATGTCTCCAACGTGGAGACTTACTATATCCAGCAGGGAGAGTTTGCCCACAAACACGCCACACACACACACACACTGACGTTAAATTGTCTCTGACTGCCTTGTCAGCACTCGTTCCCTTCAGCACATCCATACCTCGAGTGCCCAAGGTTTTAGGGAGCAGAAACCAAGTCGTGATGTAAAAACTGGTGCTGTGAAAAGGAAGAAGAGGAAGGGTGATCCCATCAGAGCACCCTATAGAGAATGGCTACATCAGGACCAGAGGCCCCCCACCCAGTCCAGGGGACACATGACCTTGACCAGCACGGCCCTCATGCCCTGTGCCCTTCTCCTCACCGTTTGATTTGTTCCTTTGAGGGGTCATCTGGTCAATGAGCAAAATCATCCGGTAGCATTTTTTTTTTTAAATAAGGTAGGCATGAAACCAGCTCGTCAGTAAGTGTGGGGGTTGTTTCTCCAGCCAGAGGGACAAAAATCACATGCCTTGAATCAACTCTGTCCACCGCCGATTTTCAAAGCAAATGCCAAATCCAGATGCAGAGACCTTTTAAAATAAATGCGATTTGTTCAGTGCATTCATCTATCTTCAGGTACTCAGATGTGTTCGGTCTGGTGGCACCAAATACTGAGTGACATCATTTTTTTTAACGTGGATAAAATAAAAAGGCAATGAATTAAGTGGATTTAAGGCTGAGAGCTCATAGGAGATAGAAAGAAATAAGTTTATGGATCCCTAGCAGACAAGTGCGACGCGAACTTCCTGTTCAGAATGTAATGAATCTGAAGCAACTTCCTGCACTGAACAGGCGGGTTTAAGGGGCGTAAACTGCTTTGGAAGGGCCACAGTGGCGGGGGGGGGGGGGGGGAATCGAGTCAGTGCCCCTCCCCCCTGCCCCCAGCCACCCTCTGCACAGCCGGTGCACAAAGAGGAGGAGCCGTGGTGGGAACACGGACTTGGCAGTCAAAACGAAACTGGAAGTCTTAGGAGAGAATTTCTCCCTGACCAGTGTTCATGGCCAGTACCTCTTCTTAACAGCACACAAGGTGACTGACTGTCCGTCCACATGGACTTCTTCAGAATGAACATACGGAATTCAGAGCGATGACGACGTCGTCGTCTGTGGGAAGAGACGGGAGAGACGCTCTGTACCAGCCGCTCCCCCAGACCGGGTCCGACCGAGGAACAGGAGTCACCAAGAGGGATACGGATACTCCCAGCCCGCAGACGGATTTCTGACAGATGCCCAAGGAGGGACCTTTCCGACGAAGGGCGCTGGAAACGGGTGCACGCTCATAGAGGAAAGGCCGACTTAGCGCCACCCTGGCCAGGGTCTCCCCTGGCGGCTTGTGCGGCTGTGAGGCTGGCAGGGGGTCCCGGTGTGTCCAAGACCAGCAGGGACTGGCCAGTGTCAGAGACAGAGCAGGCCAGGAGGGAGGGACTGGACGGAGCACTAAGGAAGAGCTGCTTCGTCAAAGCTGAGGGTGGGTACTGAGAGGGAGTCAGCCCCTCACTGAGATGCACGGGCCTGGGGTCCACGCCAACGGGCTCGGCCACAGCCATGGCTCTGGGGATGAGGGCGCTGGACACAGCCCACTCAAGGCCCTCAGACAAGCACGGCCAGCTCCGGATGGCCCCGCGGGCAGGGTGGCCATGAGCTTGCCCTGGGTCACACACTCCCTCGGCACAAGTCAAAGCTGTTTTTGAAATTTACAAACCCAGCCTGGGATGGAGTGCCCCATAAGCAAGGTAAGCACGGCTTATTTGTGCTTACTCACTGATCTGTGGTAGGGAGTTTCAGATTTTTTTGTGCCCACGTCCACTCCCACATCAAAGACGCTCCTTGTGGGTCTCTAGCTCCAACCCCATGGCCCCACCCCACAGAATCAAAGCCACTCTTGAAGGGCACAGTCTCTGCTGGGGACAGGGTACCATGTGCTTAAGGCAAAGTAAGCATGGGCCTATTCCTGCTTACCTACAGATCTCTAGGTGGGGCGGTCATGTATTTGATGTCAACTTCATGACTTGGATGTAGGGGTGGAGTCTAGCCTGTCACTCTGGAGAGAGTCAAAGAGATCTCTGTGTGGGCATGGCTTTCTCCTGAGAATTCTGGGGCGTCTCGTGGTATTTCCCAATTGGAGGACAGAGACTAGACTGAGTTCCTGGGAGATGAACTACTGACAAGATGAGATGACAGCATGCTGATCGATCCTGATTCCTGGAGACTGGAGGAGCTGGAGGAGAGCCACAGGGGCTTTCTCTGATGGGACCAGACCTCTGGGGCCAGAGAGGGCACAGAGAGACCCCTGCCAGCGCGGGATGCTTCTATCCCAGCCGGATACATAAGACTCTGCACCCACTGGCCTGTGATTGTCCTGGTATCATTTCACGTGTTTTGTAAGTTGGAAGGAGACTTTGTAGACTGGCATCGGACATATGGGCTAATATCAGACTTATGACTTTGGACTGGACTGGGTTGGGATGCTTTCTCAATGTTCCACTCCTCTTGTATATAAACCTTTCCCTTACATCCACGTGCATGTCTATCAATTTGTTTCTCTCATCTACTTGGAACAACACACTAGGGAACAATTTCACAGTCCACCCCCTCCCCTCCCCCCCCCCCCAATACCCACATCGAAGATGCAGCCTCTGCACCTGGCTGGCACGTCGCCCTCTTCCAGCCCCAGCGCATGTTCCCCGACTACAAGAGGAACACCCAGGACTCAGGGTTGTCCACTCTCTTCCCATTCCTGAGGACCCTGCAGGACGGGGCGGAGCTGCCACTGTGGGTTTCCGAGACTGTCACTCTTGTTTGTTTTGTTTGGGGGGGGCATCACTGCCCTCTGGTGGTGGGAGTAGGAGGCCCAGTCTCGCTCCTGGAGAGGTCACTTTTGATGATGGCAGGAGAGAGGCCAGGAAACCAGGCAAGCACAGGCTTCCTGTGCTTCCTTCCTAGGTGCTGGTGAAGAGTTTCACCTGTTTGCTGGACCACGCACGCTCCCCGAATCCCAGCCCCGGGGAAACCATACGCAACAGTCAACTGGAACGGATCCTCGATGCTCATCTGTGTAAGGCTAGAGCACAGCGTGGCAGCAGGACACTCGGACTGAACGCCGTTGGGCCCGGGCATGCCACCGAGACATGCCCACTGTGCCACCCAAAGCACACTCCCTAGAGGGGAGGGGCTGGCACATCAGCAAGTCTGGGTCCATCGAGGTGCCAGCCTTCTGCTCAGCGAGGCTTCGTGTCCCCGCCCACGCTGGGGGAAGGGCTCACTGCAGGCCGGGGGCTCGGTGAGCTCCTGGGAAGGGGGCATGGAGTGAGCATGCCAGCTGTCCTCCAGACTGTGAAGCCCCCCTCTCTGCCAACCGAGTGCCACCGAAGAACTCTCGGCCGGGCACCGAGCCAGGAGCTCTATGCCGACTCACAGGGACCCCTCCTGCAGGACAGACAGAACTGCCCCTGTGGACATGCTGGACTTTACATCTTGACCGCAGTCGAGGCAATCCTGACTGGAGGCCACCCTCTAGGGCAGGCTAGAACCGCCTCTGTGGGTTCCCGAGGCAAACTCCGAACGGGAGTGGAAGACCCCGTCTTTCTCCTGAGGAGTGGCCGCTGGTGCGCCCACCCCGGTGCCACCAGGGCTCCTCTCACTCCCGCGGGTTTGAACCTTGGACCCTGTGGTGAGCAAAGCACTCTCAAAGTCAGTAAAGGAGCAGACAAACAGGCGAGCAAAGGACATGTGAGGAGAGGGGAGGGAGAGGAGGGCCTCTGAGCACACGCGCAGGGGACCCGGGGTGGCCAGCCGCTGCGGAAATGCCCCCCTGGGCCAGGGCACGGCCAGGACGAGAACGCTGAGACAGGACAGGGCAGGAGGTGATGCAGAGAGGCCGGCGCTCTCACAGCACGGAGGACGGGACGATGCTGCTGCTGCTGCTCCCCAGAAGACCATTCGACATGCTCTTAACAAAAGCCAACGACCGTCATAACGAACCTCTGCATACACTCGCCATTCGACCCAGCGATTCCTCTGCCGGGCACCTTTCCCAGAGACATAAGACACCATGTCCAGACAGAGCCCTCCGCAGACACGTCCAGAACGGCTTTACTCCCGGTCTCCCGGAGTTGGAGGCAGGCCTCTCTGTGGGGAAGGGCTTTCCCTGGGCCCGGGTTGCTATGGTGGGTTGCTGGTGCCCCCCGGGGGTTCTGAGTCCGTCACAACAACCCCCGTGTATACAGGAGAAGGAAACACTGCCCGGCCCTGTGCCCTCCTCCCCTCAGGGGCTGGGTGGGAGCCCACGGCTGCAGTCACTGTGTCTATCCATCTGATCCCACAAGGGACACGGCTCTGCCGGCTAACGGAAGCCCAATGGATGGAGTCGGTGTCCACGTGCACAGCTTCCCCAGCGGGTCTGGGAGGCTGTCAGGGTTTACGGGAACACAGGGCCTCGTCCGTCTCCTGAGGAGAAGGAGCTCGTGGGTCTGAACTGCACAAAACGAAACAAATCAGAAAAGGGTCGCCGGCTATAAGAATCCATTTTCCTAATGTTCCTGAAGTGACAAAATGACCCCCGCAGGGGAGCAAATGGTTGCCTTCTCTGAGGGAAGGGGAGTGGTGTAAGGGGGACTGGAGTTGGGGGGGGGGGATGGTGTACCAGGAAACAGTCCCCCATCCAGGAAGGACCAGCATGGCTCCCCGACCTTGAGCCAAGTTGGAGTCGCAGTCTCCTGCAGGACAGAGCAGAAGGGACTCAGGGCTTGCCTGTCTAGACATCTGTCGGGGAGCAGACCACCTCAGGTTTCTCCTGGGCACGGCCTGGGGGTTTGGGCCTACATTCCGGGCGGGGCGGGGCCGGCAGGTTCTGCAGAAGCACAGCTCTTTCTGCACATC
This sequence comes from Nesogale talazaci, assembly GCA_004026705.1. NCBI lineage: Eukaryota > Metazoa > Chordata > Mammalia > Afrosoricida > Tenrecidae > Nesogale > Nesogale talazaci. Next base: position 21,663 of record PVJH01031736.1, read on the forward strand.
GGGAATTCCAGCTCTCGGGAGCGGCCGGCGGCTCCGAGCATAAAGAGCGTGTCTTTGCAAAGTGGATTACACGCAGACAAGATGGGAGGCTAAGCAGAGGCGTCACCGCTGGCTCTTTCAGGGCGGAGAGCCGCCTCTGGAGAAAGCAAGGCGTTTGCCGGCACAGAGAGTGGTGGTGGCGCACTCGTTTTCCAGACCCGGAAGAGAAAAGAAAGCCAGACAAGTCCCCGAGGGGCCGGTGCCATCAGGGCAGCAGGCCCTCCCCCTTAGAGTCTTCCACCCGTAGACCACAAGGGCAGTGACGCCCAGGACAAACTTGTGAAGGGCTAGGATGGAAGGAGGAACGGGAAGAGGGACCACAGGGAGGAAGCGGCTGGACGGGCGTACAGCTGACAGACTGCAACCCCTGGCCTGAAACAACAGATGTGGGACGGACGGCGGGCCTGCTCTGTCAGCCCGCACGCAGGTCTCGGGACACCCACCACCACCAGGACCATCAACAGATGGGCAAAGATCCCCGTCACCTTGCCTATCGATGACAGCGACAGATGAGCATATTGAACTTACGGCCTCTGCTATGACTGCTGTCTATTTGGTGACCGAGAGGGTGCTTTTCAGTTCTTCTGTATCTCTTCCTTCTGACGGTAACTCTCACCCCAACGCTCAGGTTTTGGAGACGGGGAAGACAGCTGAAGAGTGAACGTGCGGGGAGGCGTCGGGAGGCATGTCCTCCCCAAACCTTGCCGCTCTCTCTCAATCCCGATACGAGAGACAAAGGGCCTCGCTAATGCTCCCAGAATAGCTCAGCCCAACAAGTCCTATTAAAATAATTCATCTTAACAGAGATTACCGAGGAAACTTATTTATCTGTATGCAAAGCAGCAGAAGCAGCTAGAAATAGAATCCATCTCCCCACTTCCTAGAGTTTCCCGGGCGCCCACTCACTGTGTTCGTTCTTTCTGGACTTTACCCCGGCAATGGTGTGGTGACGCCTGGTGGTGCAGTGAGTTAAGTTCTGGGATATGGACCCAAAGGCCGGGGATTCCACCCCAGGCCCCGTTCTTCAGGAGAGAGACGAAGCCTTCTGACTCCCCAAGATACACAGTCCCGGGAAGGTAGCCACATTAAAGAAAGGTCCTTGGGGAAGCGCAGATATACAAAGAGAAGTCCCCGTGTTGGTGTGGAGCCCCACAAGCCAGTAGTTGGCACCCCTTGACCAGTGCCTGGGGGGGGGGGGCGCTGTCCATGCCCAGTCTCAGCCATGGCACCCACAGGGGCAGTTCCACTCTGTCCCACAGGGGGCACGATGGCCTGCCTCCCTGGGGGCAGTGAGTTTGGCTTGTTTGACTTTAACCCGTGGCGAGAGTTGGTCAATGTCTGCTGACACTCGTGCCCGAGCCATGCCTCTACAGGGATTTATTTCCCTACTGACATCTTTTCATCCCCTGTGATCGGTTTAGCTATCAGGAAGGGCCGCGCATCAGAGTCCTTTACGACTCTCTCCTGCATCTCTGCGCTCGCACCGGTGCCTGCCCGGACCATCTTTCCTGTGCTCTCCTGAGTTCACCAGGATGCCACCGCCCTCCCGCCTGTGTCTGGGAAGAAGCACGGTGCCCCTTGTAATGACCCCTCAGACCATGCCAGGAAAGGTACATAAATGGGGAGGAGAAGCGAGAATATGAAGGAGGCACTCCACAGCAGGGGCTTATGGGAACTGACTCCCCACCCGGGGGG
>PVJH01031737.1:0-23518 GCA_004026705.1 Nesogale talazaci
AGCATCTTGGATCAAAATGCTTAGTGAGGTAGTGAGGAAGCATCCAATCGCACATTCCATTCTCTTCTTCCTCTGTTGCTCCGTGCTAACAGAGACCAATGGTCATGTCTTAGATGCCATCTTGCAAGTTTTTGAAACTCCACACCACTATGCACAGAAGCATTAAACACCATGATGCCCTATGAAACTCTGATTTTAAGCCTCCAAGCCAAGGAGTCAAATCTCATGAAGTGTTTGGCGGTACATAAGTAAACATAACTAGTACTTTTCCTTTCTTTTTATCATTTTTGTAAATGTCAGTGTACCTACCATGCACCTTCTGCTAATTCACCTTTTTACACTTTATAACTTCATTGACAGCTATAGTTATGAAACCCCATCTGTATTCAACATGATTTTCCAATCACTGTTAATTCCCCATATTTTTTTCTCCCTCCCATTCCTGGTTGCTACTAGTAAACTTTGGTCTCTCCACACTTTCCTTTTCTTGTATTTTTATTTAAATGAAGTTGTATATATCCATTCTTTTGTGACTGGTTTAAGCTAGATCTCTGTTGTAGCATGTATCAAGATTTCATTTTTTTCCTACTGGCTGAATGGTAATTCATTGTGTGTATGTATGTACCATATTTTGTGCAATCTAATAATCTGTTTATGCACATTAGGTTATTTGCATCTTTTGGCTGTTGAGAATAACGTTGCAATTCACACTGGCTTCTGTGTAAGGGTCTGCTTTCAGGCTTTGCTTGCATAACCCAATGACTGAATTAGGCAGTTCAAATAGTAGTGTTTTTTTTTTAATCATTTTATTGGTTTTTTTTTACAGTTCTTATCACAATCCACACATTCATCCATCGTGTCAAGCACATTTGTACATATGTTACCATCATTTTCAAAGCATTTTATTTCTACTTGAACTCTTTCTATCAGCTCCTTTCCCACACACTCCCTCTCTCATGAACCCTTGATAATTGGTAAATTATTGTTTGTTGATGTCTTACACTGATTCCTGACTCCCTTACCCACTTTTCTGCTGCCTGTCCACCAGGGAGGGAGTTCTATGTCAATTATTGTGATAGGTTACCCTTTTTTCCCTCCCCCTCCCCCTCCCCCTTATGGTCTCAATATTATCATAATTGGTAGTATTGAGAGATTTATATTTCCTGGATTTCCTGGGTTGTGAGCCAAATACTAGTTTTATTTTTAGGGTTTTTTTTCCCTTTGCCTTTGAGAAACCACCACACTCTTTTCCACAATGGTTGAACCATTTTGCATTCCTACCAGCACTGGATGTGAATTCTAATTTATCCATCGTTGTCAATATTTGTTATTTTCGGTTTAAAAAAATTAGCCATCCTAGTGGCAGTGAAATAGAATTTTATCGTGGCTTTAATTTGCATCTCCCTGATGACTAATGGTATTCTTTTTTTCATGTCTTTGTTGGTCATTTGAATGTCCTCCTTGGTGAAATAGCTATTCAAGGTCTCTCCCCACTTTATGATTGGGTTATTTGCCTTTCTGTTGTTAAGTTGTTGACATTTCATATAGATAATTTTTAGATTCTTATCAGTTGTATAGTTTTTCATGGTATTCTCTCAGTTGGTAGTTTCTCTTTTCACTTTTTAATGAAGTCTTTTGATGAACAACATTTTAAATTTTTATGAGGTCCTCTATTTATTTTGCCTTTTTCATTTATACTCTTGCTATTGTTATATTAGCTTATCCATTGCTAAAAGCATCCCTGCTATGTATTCTAAAATTTTCATGGCTTTTGTGTGCATATTTAGTTTCTTAATCCATTTTCATTCTTTCTTTTTTGGTGTGAGGCAGCGATCTTGTTTGATCTTTCTTCATGTCTCCAAACCCCAAACTCACCTCACTGAGTCATTTCCGTCTCATAGCATCTGTAGAAGGCGGAGAAGAACTGATCTTGTGGATTCCTCTGACTACGCATCTTTATGAGAATAGCTAGCCTCCTCTTTCCCTCCTGCAGTGGCTGCTGGTTCAGACTATTGGCTTCGAGGTTAGCAGCCCACGATTAGCCTAATACACTCCAAGGGCTTCTTTTTTAATCCTGTGTGTAGAAATCTAGTTTTTTTTTCAACAACATTTGTGAAAGTGACTCTTCTTATCTAATGGACTTAGTCAGCGCCCTTGAAAAAAAAATCACTTGACCAGAGATGTGCTGATGTATTTCTGGACTCTCACGTTTATTCCATTGTTCTCCATGTTTATTAGGAAGTCCTGGTGGTACAATGGTTACAGACTTGACTGCTCATAGAAAGGTCGACAGTTCAAGCTCACCAGTCACCTCTTCGGAGAAAGGGGTGGCAGTCTTCTTCTGTGGAAATCATATCCGTGGCAACCCTGTGGGGCAGTTCGTCTTCTGCTTTCTAGGATCACCCTAAATTAGGATGGACGAAGACAACGGGATGTATAGATGGTCGTATCTGTGGCATGCTGTGCTTACTAGTCCATCTAATATGTTTTAAAGTCAGGACGGGTAAACCCCACATTTTCTTGCCTTTACACATTGGCCCTCAATGAGATGGGTGGACACAGAGGCTGCAACCATTGCGCTCAAGCGAAGAATTGTTGTGAGGGTGGCATGGGACCAGGCAGGGTTTCGTTCTCTTGTGCGTAGGCTCTCTATGGGCAGGAGCGGTCTTGATGGCACCTAGAAAGAGCCAGCGTTGTTCGAATTATTTGGGGCTTCTTGTCATTTCATGTAAACTTAAAGATGGTCTTTTCCATTTCTACAACAAACAAACAAACAACTGTTGGAGTTTCTCCTTGGACTGTGTTACGTCAGTAGTTCGCTTTGGGTAGCATTGAGACCTTCCCAATATGAAGTCTTCTAAACCACAAATATAGAAGGGCTTTGCAGGGCTGAATCCTGGTGGCGTTAGTGGTTGAGTGCGGGACTGCGGCCCGCCGGCTTGGCGGTTCAAATCCAACGGCGGCTCTCAGGAGCAGGACTGGGTAGCGCCTACAACCACCAGAGGCAGTGATGCCTCCCCACCCAAAAAGAAGTCTTCTGTAATTTCTTTCAGCAGGGTACTATACTTTTCACTGTATAAATCTTCCAAGTCCCTGGTGGTATTTATTCCTAGATAGTTTGTTCTCTTTGAGGCCACCGTAAATTGAATTGTTTCCCTCATTTATCTTTCAGATTCTTTATTGTTAGGGTGTAGAAACCCAACAGATTCTTGTTTGTTGACACTTTACTCTAAAACCTTACCCAATTTCTGTAAGTTTCCTGGAGATTGGGAACTTTGGAAATCACCTCTGCTTTGGTAGTACCCAGGTCTTCCTGGGTCTTGCATGCCATGGGTTTGCGTAGTCCAGTTGATTTTGATTCACAGCAATGCTATAAGCTGGAGGACACCACCCTACTGCCTACTACCCTCGGACATCCTCGGCTGTCAGCGATGAGAAGAAGTTGCAATAGCAGTGGTTAAATGTGTGGCTGCTAATCATAACGTCAGTGGTCCAGACCCCCCACATGTTCTGTGGGAGAAAAATGTGCCTTTTGCTTCTGTCAAGACGTTAGCCTTGGAAACCTAATGAGGCAGTTTTCTTCTGTCCTATAGAGTCACAATGAGTCAGAACCAAGCACTGGGTTTACTTTTGATGGGAACAAATAGATGGGCCTTTTCTCCCGTTGAGTTGGCAGATCTTTGCTTACCCATTGCACTACAGGTTTCTGGCATTAACAACAACAACAACAACAACGACAATCTCATCGTCATTGAGTGAATTCTGACTCATAGTGACCCCGTAGTACTGAGTAGAACTGCCTCCTATGGTTTCCGAGACTGTCATTCCTTCTGGGAGTAGAAAAATCTCATCTATCTCCCTTAGAGTGGTTTCAAGCTACTGAACTTTAGGTAAGCAGCCCAACACTTAAGCCACTCTCCCAGTCGGACTCCTGCAGGGGCTTGCTGCTGTCGAGTTGAGTCTGACTCAGAGTGACCCTATGCCCAACAGAACAGAACACCACCCACTTCTGCACCTTCCTCACGGTGGTTGCTGCATTTGGACCCATCCTTGCAGCCACCCTGTCAGTCTATCCCTTCCTCTTTTCACCGTTAGCAAGCGTACTGTTTCTCCTGATAGCATATCCAAGGTCTCCCGAGCCTTCCTTCAGAGGGGCATTCTGCCTGTGCTCCTCCCATGATACGTTCATTCACACATCCAGAATTCCAATCATGTTTGGCAAAGTGGAGGACCAGTGAAAAAGAGGAAAGCCTTCAAGGAGATCGATGGACCAGTTCCTGGAGAAGGACCCCATACTTGGTAAAGCAGCAAAAAAGAGGGAGGCCCTCAAGATGGATTTCAAAGTCGCTGCTACAAGAGGCGGAAGCAGGCAGAATTGGGTGATGTTTGGTTCTGATGGTGCAGAATAGGGTCCCAGTGGGTCTGAATTGATTTGAAGGCTACTTAGCAACAGCAGCAGCAACAACGACAATAGCACAATGTTGCTTGCCTTGTTCTTGGTCAGCACCACAATTCCAATACACAGACTCTTCTTCAGTCCTCTGTATTTAATGTTCAACTTTCACATGAATATGAAATGGTCAAAAAGATCCTGGTTTGGGTGGGGGGTCTCTTTGTCCTCAAAGCCACATCTTTGCTTTCCAATCCTTTAAAGCACTCCTATGCTGCAGATTTACCTAATCCAATGTCCTAGGGTTTACAGAGGGATAATGTAAGCTTCTCAGGGGATTCTAACCTGCTGCCCCATGAATTCCACTCTAGCCACTACTGTGTTGGCCAGAGAAAGGGGTTTAGGACGCCTGGCAGGCAAAGGTGCTGTTCTCTCCTAACTCCCAGCTCCTCTGGTTCAGCTCTCACCCCTTTGTGCTCATTTGTTCACGTATAACTGAGCCCAGGTGAGTTTTATGTCCACAACTCCAGATCTAAGAAATGTATTTATAGAATTGGCGGGGAGAGGAGGGAGAAGGGGGGATGGAGCAGAAACTTATTTCATGTGTTATCTTGGAATGGCTCAAACATGAAGACATTGTGGTGAAGTGCCATCAAGTCCTTTTTGACCATTGCGACATTATAAATGATGGAAGAAAATGCTGTCCAGTCCTGCACAATTCTCACAATTATTCTATGCCTGAGCCCATTGTGGCAGCCACTGTGTCAGTTCATCTCCTGGAGGGTCTTCCTCTTTTTGGCTTCCCTTCTACTTTATCCAACATAATAATCTCCTCCAGGGATTGGTCTCTCTTGACAACATGTCCTAAGTATGTCAGAAGAAGTCTTGCCATCCTTGCCTCTAAAAAAACCCTCTGGCCACAATTCTTCCAAGACAGATTGATTTGTCCTTTTGGCAGTCCATAGTCCTTTTAATATTCTTCTCCAGTTCTGCAATTCAAATGAATGAAGACCACTTTAAGGCACCCTGAAGATGCCTATCACATAGTTAATGATATTTGTAAGCTACTTGTTGTTTTGTGTGCACCCTTGCTTCAGAAATGAAAATAAAATAAACTTGACAATTTTCTTTGAAGGCTATTTTTCATCTTCTGAGGAAAGGTTCATTGCTAAGTACAGGGAGAGATGGGTTTGCGTACTTGACAGTTGCCACAGGCAAAGCTACCGTTACAGTCCATTTTTGTCCCCCTGCTGGCATCAGTCAGTGCCCATCTGTGATGGCTTCATCCGAGGGCTGCCCTCATCCAGAGCACAAAGGGCAAAAAAATGACATTTGCGTCTGGGCAAAAAAGTATTATAAATGCTCACAGCTGTAGCTCCTCAGGGTCTCTCTGCATGAGTAATATGGGCACAATGAACCTTTTGCTCTTATGCCAGCCCAAAGTTCCTTCAAGATCTCTCCTGACTACTCAGGAAGAAGATCTCCAGTGGGGCGCCAAGACAGAGCCTAGCCCAAAGGCTGTGACTTCAGTCGCAAACTAATCCTATTCCGTATTTGGAAAGAAAGTCAAAGCTTGAACTTTGAGGACTCAACTCTATATTTTCCAACTCACCACAGAAAACGTTTGTTTTTTTCAAGTGACAAGGAGGCTCTTGACCTTCAAGAAATATCTTCTATAACATCTAGAACGTTTTTTCAGAATTCGAGTTTTATTTTTCTTGCTCTCCCTCCTTTTTACCCCCAAGTGTTTTCTCTGTTATGATCAACTTGATAAAAAAAATAAAATGAAAACACAATGAAGACAACGCCCTTAAGTCTTCAGAAGTTCTGGCCCCAAAACGTCTTCCATTTTGTTTGGGGAGGTTGAGAATCAGTTTTATCATCTGAAAAAATGGGGAACACACTATGTGCTCAGCGTGTGTATAACTCAGTTTTTCATCTAAGCTACTTCTTAATACCAAAAAAAAAAAAAAAATCCCAATCTTGTTTCCATAGAGGTGATTCTGGTGCATCATGACCCTATCAGGCAGGGTAGAGTTCATCTCGTGAATTTATGAGACTGTGATTCATTGCTGTATGCCACGCACTCTTGGAAAACCAACTGGGATATGTCTGTGACATCTTATATGAGAGGACAATGGAACTCTCTGCTGAAAGGGGGTTTACCCGCCTATATTGGCTTAGTTATTAAGCGATGTGTGTTTTAAGAGCGAATACCTGTTCTTTAGGAATTCGGAAGAAAGCCCTTCCCCACCCCCCCAAACCATGTCCATGCTCCCTGACACCTCTTGAGATGATCCAAGTTTAGAAGATCTAATCAGTGGTTCTTCACCAGGGAGTTATGCATGTCTGTCTGTCTGTATATGTGTATGTTACTTTGAGCCTTTCAAATTCCATAAAGTATTAAGCTACCATTAGACTTTCAAAACACACATGAATTGGCACTCATATGACCTTACAAATATAGATATGTCTTATTTTGTGAGACTCTTTACCATCAACTAAGTCATTAGAAATCTTGCCATGTAGAAAATTTCTGACCTTGCACATCTGAAATATATGAAGAGAGAAAACAACTTTGAAGTTGCTTGTATCCTGTGACAAACAAAACAACAAAGCATGGCTAATCTTTGTGAACTTGCCTTGAGGTGTAAGTCTGAACAACCTCCCTGATCTCTAACCTTAAAGAGAAGATGATCTAGTCAACTCATCTCTAACCCTGGAAAAAGTCATAAGGCCATCCTTTATTGAATGAAGTCAATGTGAGAATTTAATTATTTTTTTGTTCATTCACTGAGAGGAGCCACAGGTGGAACTTCTGTCTAAAGTCCGATCCTGTCTTTTTTAAAGACTGAGAATCTGGATTGAGATTCCACTGATGCTGCCTTGCCTCAAATCACTCAAATCATGAGTGATCTCTCTCATATTGGAGTCACGACCAGTTCTTTTTCCTGAGATGACTTGTAAAAGGCAAAAGCCTGAATCTAAAGATTTGTACTTTACCTAATGAACTAATGTAATTGTAATGATAAGTTCACTGGTTCTAAATAAATGTTGTGAGGTTTTACTTGTGTGAATTACGATTGCTATCTTGCAGTAAATGGAAAGAATTGATGCAAGACAAATCTGAATATCTATCAGTTGCTAAGATAAAATCCTACACAACAAACAGCTGATACTAATGAAGTTATTGTTGACTTTATTTATTTCTGATGGCATCACCGTAGTTGATAACTGCTAAGTTGGCTCCCAGTGACCCTTGCCAACTGGTTTCCATGCCCATTTCTAATCCCCTCTCCTTCAGTGTGGGTTGGATCCAGTGCTTTGAGTATGGCAAGAGATGGTATGGTCCTTCAGTGATGAGGCCTGGAGAGAATATTTTGCTAGTGTTCTCTCATAGACTTTCCTTGCTTTCTTAATTGGATGGGGTAGGATATCAAGAAAAGAAGTGAGGACGGAGAGGAAATATGAGGAGCGGATAACAGGGGCTTAAGTGGAAAGATGGTGTTTTGAGAATGATGATGTCAACAAGTGTACAGATGTGCTTTGCCTACAACAAATGTATGTTGCTACTGTGATGGGATTTGTATGAGCTCCCAATAAAATGATTAAAAAAAAGAAATGGGTCAGCTTTTGAATGACAGGCAACAGAGAATTTAGACCTCATTCCAAGAATCCACAAGGAACTGGATCTCACCAGCAATTAATGAATGGTCTTGAAAGAGGTTCTTGCCCTACTTGAGCCTGGAGATGACTTCACTCTTGAGATTTCAGCCTGTGGGAGACCCTGAAACAGAGGACCCTGTGAAGTTGTATCTGAATTCCTGGCTCAAAAGAAACCATGAACTCACACATGTAGGTTATTTGAGGTCATTACATTTGGGGGTAGTTTATTATGTGGCAATAGATAGCTCACATTGTCCTTGAGATGGATCGATGGGCATATTAGTCTGCCAAAGCTCGGTGGTTTATATCTACAGCTATCTATTCCCTGCTCACACTACGGTCTGTTGTATGCTCACTGCGAATTGATTGAAGCTGTCCTCACCCTTCCTTTCCTGCTAGGACCCAAGCTGACAGGACCACCTTCAACTGCAACACTGCCACCTTGATCTGAAACAGAGTTAAAAGAGAGCAGGCAAAATATGAATTTATCTTTATTTTATTTTTTATAAATTTAATCATTTTTATGGAAAGATATCTGGATTTATTTTTAAAGCTTCCTCTTGGAAATGTGTACATCGCACTTCTGTTTGGGTATATTTGGCTAAAGCAACTCTGGTAACATCTAAGTACCTCAGGGATTCGGAGTATAGCCCTTCTCCTGGAAGGCACACTCTGTATTTGGGATTAGAATCACGATGCACACATACTATCATACATTTGGCCAGAGGGAGTGGTACCAGCAGACTTCCATTATATATGTACTTCCAATACATCGAGCTTGCATAGAGAAGGGAGGGAGAACAGCTGACATTTGAAGGTGGATGTGTGCAGATGACTCTGGGGCAGGGCAGGAGAGGAGAGTCTGATTGTAAACCCACCTTTCCTAGAAAAGACTGAAAAACTACAGGGCACTGAAGGAAGTTGACGGTCTTTAGTGCCGGCTAGAATCTCTATCACCATCCCGCAAACATCCCCCCTGCCTAAAGTCAACTCTCTGTGGCAAATAAAGGTTCAAAAGATTTTCCTTGCACTCCTCTTCTGGTTGACTAGCCTTCCTTAAGCTCACTAAGCTTCTTTATAGAAATACAAGAACCGTCCATATCTTGTCCCATTCATAAAGCTAAACTGGGCTTTCAAACAATTATTTTCCTGTAGTCAATTACTAGGAGTGGAAAATTTGACACATGACCTTAGGCAAGCCTGTCAATACCATCCTTGGGACTTCAATCTTCTCAACATCCCACTCTAATCTGTCCTTCCTGAGTGAGAAGAACAGTTCCTGTGGGCTTTCAGCAAATGTTGGAGTAGCTTAGGAAATAAGTGCTAGCCCATCCATCTCTGAATCCTTGACAGGCTAGCTTTAGAATGATAGCTTGTTCAGAAGTACACAGATCTGGATGCCAATACATCTGACTTGCAGAGTAGAAGCAGTAGGGCCCTGATTTAGCTTGTAAGCCAAGCCAACTTGATGGAACTGTTGTTAAAATTAAAACCAGATTAGACTTCTCCTGATGCACAGTAGATGAATGTCAGGGACAGAGATCCCTTAGAAAATCAAAGAAAAACTAGTTGATGGCCTTTCTTCCTATAAAATATACTTTTGCCCCAGGCTGTGCCTCTTTGGATCATGCCAGATGGTGTTTTGTTTCTCCTGAGGTTATTGTTTATGTCAAAAGAAATATACTTCACTCGGATGAGTTCTGAGGGAGGTGTAGAAGAATCCCCAAATCATGATTTTAAAAGTGGCCTTAAGATACACTGAAACCAAACTCCCGTTCAATTCAGGAGTCACTTCACCTACATTTCTGATATAAGGCCTCTTAGATGTGCTGGAGATTGGTGATGAGGGACAGGTTTTAAATATCTTAAGATTCTTCTTCTTTAAAAAGAAAACCAATTACATTGGCACTTCATCTACAGATCATACAGCTCAATGGTTCAAGCATATCAAGAAGAGTTGTGCAATCTTTATCACAATAAGTTTGAGAACATTCCCTCCTCCCCCCACCATACTCATTGATATTCATATAATTTTCTTCTTTTTTGGCAAAAAACACACAACAAAACACTAATTCAACAACATTTGTGTGTATAATTCAGTGCGTTGATTGCACTCTGTGTTAGCCTGGGTAGACTAGAGAAGCAAATTCATAGGCACACATATGTATAAAAGGAAGAGGTTCATATACAAGAGCAATTGAACATTGATAAAACATCCCAACCCTTTCCAGAATATGTCCACAGGTCAAATATTCGCCCCTGTGTCTAATCTATAAAGTTCTCTTCAGACTCATGAAGTCCATGGAATGATACTGAATGCTGGAGGATCACAGGCCAGTGGGTTGGAAGTCTTGTGCATCCAGTGGTATTGTAAGCATCTCAGCACAGGCAGGGGTCTCTACATGACTCCAGAAGTCTGGTTGCATCATGGTAGGTCCATGTGGCTTCTCAGCTCCCAGGGAGTAGTGCCATGAGTCTTGTCAGTAGAGCATCTCTCAGGAAGTGAGAGAGAGAAGTGTTTCTTGCCACCAAGGAGTTAAAATACAGGAGTTCTCAGAATTCTCAGGAAAAGTCTATGTCCACACAGAGACCTCATTGGTTATATCTTGACTGACAGGCCAGACTCCACCCCTTCACTCATAATCCTCTCAAATAGACAAACAATTATATAACTACCACACACTCTTCATATTGTACAACCATTATTATTCACCCTCTCCAAATTGTCCCATCACCATTAAAATGAACTCAGTGTCCCCTAAAAGCTGCTAGAGCCCCTTCATTTTCTACTGATGTAGGATCCACAGGACCCTGTGCACACCAGTCTGTGATCTTCCTGTATTCTGCCTCATTTCATATGGCTATGTGAGTCTGAAGAGGGACATATGGATGAGTATCAGACTTATGGACTTGAATAGGACTGAGCTGGATGTTTTCTTGATTTATAATTCTCAATATAAATCTATATTTTACACATGTGTGGATTTGTTTCTGTCATCAACCTGGGTCTAGCACATATAACAACTAATTCTTCCCCATGTTTGGGTAACAGACATCATGTTAAACCCTGGGGTACACGTGGGATTAGATAGAGTCTCTCCCATTGAGAATCACCTTATATAGCAAGTTAGATAGCCATAGGCCATGCCATAATATGGTATGATATGTGTTAGGTGTGTTCATAAATACACATGGAGAGCTCTATGGAAACAAAGGAAAGGCAACTCTAGTGGTGAGGAGGGGCGGTGGTTGGAGAGGGCTAAAGCTTGAATGTGTCTTGCAGCAAGAGCTATTCTTATGCTAACTGGTGAGGCCAAGGAGATTGCTGTTAGTTTTAGTATTTGGAGAGGTTAATCCTTTACGTTTCCCTATGCTAGTCCCTATTCATTGAATCCAGTTTTGGAACTCTCTCTTGTTACTCTGTACTTTCCTTTGCCTGCTCTGTGGTTTTCCGAAGTACATTGTGCTCCAGCAGTCCCAGATCACTCACCGTTTATCATAGTGACTCCATGCTGCTGAAAAACAAACATGGATCCATCGATACAGCATTCTCACAAGGCTGGAAGCTAAAAGTCTGATGTAGGGTCTCGGCTGAGTCAATTCTTTTTGTGGACCTTTCTTCTGATTCCTGGTGTCTGCCCACAATCCTTGGCATTATTTTGCTTGAGAATAGGACCTCCCACAAGGTGAGCCGTCCTCCGTGACTGTGAGTAGTCATGGGAGTTCTGATTTTGTTGTTGTTTAATTTTTTTAATTGGGTGAAAATTTACAGGGCAACTTAATTTTTCATTTGCTTAATGCCCCCGATATTGATTGCAATACCCATAATGTAACAACACTTTTCCTACTTTCTCCCTATGCTTACCATTTCTATTTGTCCTTTCCTATTCATTCTTGCTTTCTGAGCTTTATCCAGGGCCAAATGCTGCCCTTTTGATTATTCTATGGAAGGCCTACTCCCTGAGATCCACCTTACATTCCTGTCTATCATTTGGTTGAAAGCTGAGCCACAGGGTGAGTTCGGTTCCAGACATAAAGGGTGCCTGAGGGCCACAGTCTTGGGGGTTCCACCAGTCTCTATCAGACCAGTGTGCCTGATTAAAAAAATCTTTTTGAATTTTGTTTCACGTCTTCCTCCCATTGCATCCAGAATCTCTCACTGCAATCCCGTTCGGAACAGTTGGCAGTGGTGATCAGACATCGGTCCATCTGTTCTTAAGGTCATGGAGACTAGGGTTTGAATGTTCCATTGGTCCTTTGGACGATTTTCTGCCCCTTTTATAAGACATTTTTTCCAGAAATGATTATGTTTAGGACCCACATTATTCTGGTATGACCTCTTTAACATAGCAAAAGACCATATCATTTATAAGCTAGGTTATATTTACACATACGGGGTTAGGATTTCCACATTATGGGGGGCAGGGGGGTTGCAGAGGGAAGGGAAGATGATGCAGTTTAATCCCTAACAGTGTTTTTCAGATGTCCTTGTCTTTATGGCCACTCATGAGATCCACTTGTATTTGTTCTTGTTGGAATTCTACCGAGAAGCTTACGTACAATTTGCTTTCATGAAACTTTCTTCCACTAGAGTGAATGAGTCTCTGACATGCCTGGTCTTCTCTTTCTCTATTAGGATTCATGCTTCACCAGATTTCTGGACTATCAGTATTTATGAACCTGACCCAACCCAACCCAATGATTCTCAAGAACAAAACTATGGTTTATTAGCAGTTCTTGTAGCTTTTATTAATACTTTGAACATAGTAAGCATCCAGATTTTTAAAAATTAATGTAAAATCCTATCTAATCCTTCCTGCTTGACTCTTTTAGAGACTGCCTATCACATCTTCAAAACCTCTTAGTGAGCATTGTGTTAGTCTGGGTAGACTAGAGAAACAAATTCATAGGCATGCATATGGATATAAGGGAAAGGTTTATCTGCAAGAGGAATGGAACACTGAGAAAGCATCCCAACCCAGTCCAGTCCAAAGTCATAAGTACAATATTAGCCCATTTGTGCGATACCAGTCTATAAAGTCTCCTTCTGACTTATTAAGCATGTGCAATGACACCAGGACAATCACAGGCACGTGGGCGCAGAGTCCTATGTGTTCGCTGGCAGTAGAAGAATCTTAGCACTTGCATGGGTCACCCCGTGGCCTCCTGAGCATCTCGGCACTGGCAGGAGTCTCCACATGGCTTCTCTGGCCCCAGAGGTTTGGCTCAATCCGGGAAAATCCATGTGGCCTCTTCTCTAGCTCCTCCATTCTCTAGGAATCAAGGTCCATCAGCATGCTGTCATCTCCTCTTGTCAGTAGACCAACTCCAAGAGACTGAGAGTCAAGTTTCTCTTCTCCAATTGGGAAATACTGTGAGACGTCCCAGAATTCTCAGGAGAAAGCCATGCCCACACAGAGGTCTCATTGGCTATCTCCAGATTAACAGGCTAGACTCCACCCTTACATCCCAATCATGAAATTGACATCAAGTACATGACTGCCACAGGCATCAGTTCTGAGTGTCCTTTACTTGAAAATTATTTCCTATTAAATAGTGATAGAGATGTGTAGTCAGAACACAGCAAACACTAGTTTCTTTGGAAGGCTGTGGGTTGGAAGTTGGTAAACAGAAGATATGTGTCAATGGAAATTAATCTTCTGGAGACAGGGTGTGAAACAGACATGTAGAAACAAAAAGAGTGTCGCTCAACAAGATTTTAAATGTGCATCAAAGAGAACAGGATGATGCTTGATTTGGAACAAAGTACAGCAAGTACAAGTGGAAAGAGATGCACTTCAATGCAAATACTTAAGAAATCAAGCAGAGGAAAGCAGAAATGGAGGGGGAGCAGAGATAGATAGATAGATAGATAGATAGATAGAGAGAGAGAGGTGTTAATGGATAACAAATAATCTAACATTCAAGCAATATGACAGCCTAAAGGTCAGTGGTATTTTGGGCTTTATAGAGGAAGACATTTCCCAAATGGAAAGAGGGAGAGAGAAGTTTTAGAGGTTGGAGGGAAACCTCATTTTGATGCTTGATTTTGTTATTCACCTTCACATTATTTAGAGTCTACAGTCTTCATTGACTAATTTGTCCACATCTTCAATATTTTTAGAATTGTTTGAACCCCAAATCAAGTGATATGCTTTTCTTTGGGTAAGAAAAAATATTTACATGTTTTTTTCATGTTTTTTAATAACAAAAGATCCAGAACTCTTCAGAGACAGACATCAGCTTTAATATGATAATTTTCAATAATACTAGTAGATCTTTTTGCTGATGAGATTTATGTCCTTGGGCTCTTTCAAGGAACAGAAATAGGAGCCTACCTATCTTAGGATAAGTGGTTGAGCAAGATCCTTTCACAAGAAATCTCCATAAGCATATCCTAGTCATTGCTTCTGTTTTTCAAGGTGACTTGCTTCTTTTTTTATATATCAGAGCCGAGAAGTACTAATTGAGTCTAATGGAGTCATTACAGAGTAGCAATGGTTGATATATTCTTCTGACTTGGCATAATGTAAAGGATCTCAGGAGTCTTAGTGGTGTTGAACATAGTGTAGGACTTTGTATATTTTTGCTCTTTCCTCCTTGTAACTTATAAACATTAGCAGTGGGCAGAAAATTGCTGATCTTTTTGTACTATGCTTCCGAAAGTTATCTTATCAAGTCATTCTCTTCACAGTTGTGAAAACCACTATGGTACGTAAGTGATCACAATTCTCCTGGGTTGCTTCCCAGGGTTGTTCAAGAACTGCCTCCCTAACCCATCAACCAAACATGGAGTCTTCCTTAATTAAGATGATAACACTAACCCAATGGTTTTTATGTGACATAAAGGGAAAGTTATTATTTTTGTCTGGGCGGAAAGAATTGTATTGTAAATCTCCAAATCCTTAGGGAAGAATGGCATCTTTGGTGGTGTAGGTATAAGTATTTAGCCTATTTGACTGCTAGCTGAAAAGTGGGAGGCCTCATCACCAACCTCTTACACAAACCAATAAACCATTGAAAACCACAGGAGAGCAGCTTTATCAGATATCATGTGGTCCCCATGAGTTGTTGTTTTTTTTTAAAGGCAAAACAAAACCAAATAAAAGCACACCTCCTACCATAGAGTTGATCACATCTTACAATGGCCCTGTCAGAGAGAGTAAAACTGTCCCATTGTGTCACTAAGGTTGTGATATTCTTTTAAAAAATAATTTAGTAGGTCATTTTATTGGGGGCTCTTATAGCTCTTATCACAAACTTGGACTACTGGAGAACCAAAACTCATCCATTGTATCAAACACATTTGTATGTATGTTGCCATGATCATTTTCAAAGCATTTTCTTTCTGCTTGAGCCCTTGGTATCAGCTTCTCTTTTTCCCCTCCCTTCCACCCTAATGGACTGAGTTTGTATTTTTAGACATCTTTCTATTCCTAAAGCATAAAGAGTCCTGAAAAGGAACACACACGATTTGAGTCCCTTGAGGATGCCAAACTGTGATTCTGAGGCCATTGTAAATTGAAGAGCACAGAATTCTTTGAAGAAGGGCCTTTCACCCTAATGGACCCCTGGTAAATTATTATTGTTTTCATATCTTACACTGTCTGCTGTCTCCCTGTTGTAGCATTCTGTGGAAACACACTGCCACTTCTTTCTTCCTTAAAGAAGCTGGTGAGTTTGACCTGTCAAATTTTAGGTTAGTAGCCAAGGACCTTTACTACTAGAGGGAAAGATGGTTTAACATTTGATGTGGATTATTTATTCTTCTGAAGCTGAGATACTATATCTTTAGATCACAGAAGTCCATTTTTGCATTGTGGGCTGAATATCTCTCCGAGGTTTAAATAGTACCATGTACTACCACTGAAACTTTCTTGTGCAGAATTTAAAGGCATGTGTCAAAGACAGAGCTGGGGGAAGGTGCCAGTTTCATTTTCGAGTTGGATTTACTCCAAAGCTAAATATTTTGATACTGTTAATATGTATGCTACTCCCCAGAGAGATATTACTCCTTTAATTGCTTCCCAGTATGCATTTGAGTAAAATTAAATACTTGATAAATGAGATGATGAGTTGCATATTATATGTTACCTATACCCACGACACACATTATCATGCAAAGTCATATTTGGGAGAATAAATTGGTGAATACTTCTGATTGGGTGGTCAAGGACATTTAAGTTAAAATCAAATGATAAACAACTGCCAGCCATTTGAAGTTGCAGGTCAAACAAGCAGCAGGTGCAGAAGCCTCAGCAGGAGAATGAACTCGGACAGTTAGAGAACCAAAACTCAGTGAGGCTGAGTGAAATGTACTGGGGGAAAGAGGTACGACATGAGGTTGTGACCTGCAGATCATATGGTACTTTGCAAATTAGAGTGAAGTCATTGTACTCAATGTTTAATAAGAAGGGAAGCAATTGATATGCAGGGGTAAGTCAGAAAATACTCTAACTGGGGCTTCAATCCAGACATTCAGAAGTTTATTCTAGATAACATGTGTTTCAAGGTTATGCTGCAGGTAAATCATCTCAGTAATATAAGAGTCTTAGGCTTGTTAGAGGGCCTTGAACAACGTCCACTCAAAACAGTGACTTCCAAGGGGCTCTGCTGGGCAAGTTAAATTCAAGGAAGTGTTTTGAGACTCCAAAGGAGATAATTCTAATATAGGTCCCCCCATGGGCTAGAGGACAACCATAGGGGCTTATGATGAAGTTTCAAGAAAATGGAAACTTGTATTAGTGAGAAAATGAGTGAGGAAAACTATGCTGAGAAATTTTCTTTCCATCACAACTAAGTCTCTGCTCATTCTCCAAGGGAGGCAAGGTCTAACTCTAATCCATGAAAATTTCATTGGGAAACCTGACCCCCATCCACTCTGCAGAGCTTGTATTTTTAGACATCTTTCTATTCCTAAAGCATAAAGAGTCCTGAAAAGGAACACACACGATTTGAGTCCCTTGAGGATGCCAAACTGTGATTCTGAGGCCACTGTAAATTGAAGAGCACAGAATTCTTTGAAGAAGGGCCAGGAAGAGGTAAACACAGATGCAGAAGTGTTTGGACACAGATAGAGGTTATTTCAAGAAACCAAAGCTCCACATTTTAATACTTCAGCTTAATAACAGGAGCCACTCTCTTGCAGCAATACTTTTTGACTCCTCCTCGTATTTTTAATGGGAAAAATTGGTTGCGATAACAGCTGGATGAGAAGAGGGCAGAAGCTGGTGAAAGTGGTGGCTAAGAGATGGGAATAAGCAGGCTGGAGCAACTGGCCAGAACTGGGGTGCCGTAATGGAGCAGTTAAAGGAAAGGAGGAGCTCAAAGAGCCGGCAAGTGGGGCAGGCAGGCAGATGTGCACACAGTTGAAGGGGGAAGCCTCTATTTCTACAAGAACTTCCATTTGCATTCAGGTTTGAAGGTCCACAGGCTTTTATGCCTTTTTAAAAATTATTTTTTTTATTAAATGTAAGCCACAAAATAGTACTGAACTATATGAAGGGGTGTAGTCCACTGTGGAGTGTGGTTGTCTCTTTATTCTACCAAACAATCCACACAGCCTTTAAAAAATCCAGTGTCTTCACAAGTTAGTGATGAGTTAGCTCACCATTGACCTAATCTCCGAAGGGATTTTCATTATTAGGGGTCTATAATTTTTCACTCCTTTCTTGGCAGGCTTCCTGGATATGGGGGTGAAGGCTGGGGTACGTGGAGGCTGGAGAATGTATGGAGTTCTGGAATGGTTACATTTGTCTTAAGAGAAGATACCACTTATGGTCACTTGCTTAGGAAGCTTTGAGGTCCACAGGGCAGGAACTGTTGTTGTTATGACTCACAGCAATGCTATGGAAAAGTGGAGGGCTGGTTCTGGACCATCTCACAATTACTGAGCCCATTGTTCAGTCTCTCTCCTTGAGGGCCTTCTTCCTTTTCAGGGTGGACCCTCTACTTTTAGGGGAAGGGCAGGAAAGGTTAATATTTTTGGTGTAAATGGCCAGGAGTCTTACATACTCAACCTTTCACTTTCTCTTATCAATCCTGTGGTGTGCTCGTACATCATTTAAAACAGTTTTACAACAGAAAAAGCTAAGACTCAGAAAGGGTCTTTATTCTTTCTTTAAAGCTATATTGGCATCTCATTCATGTTTCATACAATTCAGAAGTTGAAAGATATTAAATAAAGTGGTACAGTGACCTCCACAGTAAATTTTAGAACAGTTTCTTCCTTCTTGTGCTCATTGCTCTCAGCTCCCCTTTCTCCATCCTCCCACACACCTCCCCTGCCATAACCCTCAAGAAACCATCCATGCAGTCATTGCCTCCATAACCTTATCTAGTCTGTATTTCATAGACAGGAAATCCACCCCTCCCTTCTCCACTTCACACAACACAACCACAGTACAAAAGCAAAATAGAGAAAAACCTGAACTGAAGTGAAGGCAGAAAAATATTAGAAACTGGAGCAAGTTTAAAATGGGTCAAAGAGGAGATCAGGGGGCTGAGCGCTGGTGGCATAGTGGTTGTGTGCGGGACTGCAGCCCATAGGGTTGGCGGTTCAAATCAGGCAGCAGCTCTCCAGGAGCAAGGCTGGACCTCCTACTCGTACCAGGGGCTATTATGCCTACCAAAAAAGAGGAGATCATATGATAGAGTGTATGTTTTTAACCTAATTGTAGCTACAATAATCTGCATTTCACTGCATTTTTCATAATAGCAAGGTGATTCTGATTCCTGGCCTATGGTCAGAGGGGATTCATGGGAGGCTTAATTCATGCATGGACCCTGAAAATGGATTTGAGGCTTCCACTGTTACCCATAGCCTTTAGCAAGCTGGGCACCCACAATTTAAGCTCTGATCTCCTTGCCCCTCTCATATTTGGCTTTTAGTGTTTCAATCCTTGGATCACAAGCGTGGGTCTGCTTCTTCTCTGTGGGCTTAGTCTCACTCAGGTGGCTGCTTGCTTGCAGATAAGCTTTTAAGATTATAGATTCTCAGTACCCTGAGAGTCGGGTACTGTCTAGTTTCTTTATGACACTTTGCTACAGCACCCATATCTTCATGATGGTGAGCATCAAACAAGGTCGTGTCATAAGGTCGAATTGCCTTTAGATTGGGACTAGAATTAAGTGTGAGCCCCAAATCCATCTACATTCCTATGGTTTAAATGTCCTCGTTCTCCTTAGAAGCATCATTGCCACTGTGGCAGTCATGTGCTTATGTTAATTTCATGATTGAGATGTAGGGGTGGAGTCTAGCCTGTTAATCTGGAGATAGCCATTGAGTAGCCAATGAGGCCTCCATGTGGGCATGGCTTTCTCCTGAGACTTCTGGGAAATCTCGAGATACTTTCTTGGTGGATATGAGAAGCTCTCTCCCCTGTTGTTGGGAGTTAGTCTCAGAAATGATGAATTACAGACAAGACAAGATGGCAGCATCCGAGGAGTTGAAGGAGCAGGAAGGAAGCCACATGGCCTTACCCTGATGGAACCACACCTCTGAAGCTGGGGAAACCACATGGAAAGCTCTGCCAGCGCTGAGTTGCTTCTACCACCACTGGATGCTGTTGATGGAGCCTGAGCTCTGGAAGTGAGGAGCCATGGGGAGACCCCTGTCAGCGCCAGGATTCTGCACCCACTGACCTGTGACTTCGTGAGTCGGAAGGAGACTTTATAGACTGATATCGGGCATATGGGCTAATATGAGACTTGTGACTTTGAACTGGGCTGGGTTGGATGTTTCTTAATGTCCCATTCCTCTTGTATATAAACCTTACCCTTATATCCATATGCGTGTCTATCAATTTGTTTCCCTAGTCTACCCGGACTAACACAGTCATCTTATGTAAGAGAGCATTATCAATTATCTCCCCTGGGGTATACTTCCATTGATAATGCTATTAATCTAGTCAATAGTATGCAATTTAAAACACAGTTATGGAAAGAAAACTGCAAAAGCAAAGGCTGGCTATAAGAAACCCCCAAGTCACACAATGTGTCAGTTGGGGAGGCAGGATTGCAACCAGAATTCCTCTCTCTGAACTCCCCAAATCACCTTGCCTCCACTTCATTATTACAGAGCACAGCATGGAGAGACCCAGGAGCTCTTTCACGTACTTGGTGGCCTCTTCTGTCCTAGAAGGTCTACCTGGTAAGGTGCCCAGCGCGTACAGCCCTCCTTGCTGCTCTATCAGGCTGGGCTGGGAAGGGAGCTTGCGCTGCTGCCCCAGCTGCTAGGTGATGGGGAGGGACTTTGTTGCCTTTTCCTTCCCGCCTTCCTCCGTTCCCATCCCCCCACCCCCCCCACCCACCCCAACCCGCCCCAAGGCAGTTTCTGCTTCCTCTCCTCTTCCTGTTCCTTTTCCCTTACCACTCACCCTTCGCGCCCCCGCCCCCCAAACACACACAGACACACACACACACACACACACACACACACACACACACACAAACACACACACAAGGTTTAGCTTGCCCCTCTCCCCCGGGGAGCTGTCCC
The DNA here is from genome assembly GCA_004026705.1 of Nesogale talazaci. Taxonomy (NCBI): domain Eukaryota; kingdom Metazoa; phylum Chordata; class Mammalia; order Afrosoricida; family Tenrecidae; genus Nesogale; species Nesogale talazaci. Next base: position 20,556 of record PVJH01031737.1, read on the forward strand.
TGGCCACGGAGCTGACCACATTTAGGGGCGGAGGGTACTTGTTCCCTGAGCTCTAGCCAGGCTGTACGCAGAACCTTGTTCCCGGGTGCCAGAAGCCCGGCGGGCACTGACGTCAAGCGGCGGCAGAGCGCTGCCTACAGACGGTTGACCCGGACCCTCCTCCATACTCTTTCCCTAGCTCGCCCCCTCCCTTCGCACCGCACCAGGGCTGGGGTTGCGCTATAAAAGGCGGGAGCGCGGGCTGCCTGAGCAGCGGCGAGTTTCAGCACCATGGAGAGCCCCCGCCTGCGGCTGCTGTCCCTCCTGGGCGTCGCCCTGTTGCTGCTTCCTCTGCTGGGCGTCCGTGCCCAGGAGGACGCCGAGCTTCAGCCCCGAGCCCTGGACATCTACTCCGCCGTGGAGGACGCCTCCCACGAGAAGGAACTGGTCGGTATCCCCTCCGCCCTGGAACCCCTTGGGCTCGCTCTCGGTGCCCGTCCTGACGCGCCTTCCTGCCCCCAGTCCCAACTCCCATCCTCAGAGTCAGAGCGCGGGGCACCCAGAGAAAAGCCCAGGCACCCGCGCTCTCGGAAGGCCGTCTCGAGCTCGTGGGCTCCTGGCAGTCCGTAGGGAGAACCCCCCTTCTGCCCTTCGGATCAACACAAGGCTCAACTCCGCGGCCCGGGACTTGCGCTCAGTACCGGGGACAGCTCCGATGTCCGAACTTCCCCGGGAGCACGCGTGTGGGTCCTGGGCCCCTTGTCTAGGGCAGGAGTCAGTTCCCGGGCTGGGCTCCCAGCCAAGGCGGCAACTTCGAGCTCGGGGCGGTGTGTTACAGATCGAAGCGCTGCAGGAAGTCCTGAAGAAGCTCAAGAGTAAACGCATTCCGATCTACGAGAAGAAGTATGGTCAAGTGCCCATGGTAAGGCTCCAGGGTCTCTCCTTCCTCAAGCTTTCCAGAGGGGAGTGGGGGGGGGGGCGGGGGCGGGGAATGTATCACTTTGAATCGTCTCCCTAGGACGTGGCCAAAGAACTCAGGTATTGGGGTGTGCAGAATTCTGTGGGCTCCCCTTTTCTTTGTCACCAAGCCCTGAGTCCCCAGAGGCAAAAGGTAGACTGGACACTTCAGAGGACTGAAGAAGTCCCAACATTGGAAGATCTAGTCAGTCTGGGTCCTCCAGTTTTTCCTTCTTGCTAGCTTTTTTTAAAGTTCAAGTTCTAGGGTCAAAATGAAAGATTCAGGACTGGACACCTTTGGGGTAAAATGTGGTTAAAAGATACAATTCCCTCAAACACACACACACACACACACGCACACACACGCACACCTCCAATGAGAAGAAAAGAAAGCTGGAAGTGAGGTTAGGAGAAAATGTAGGTTTAGGGCTTATTTCTGAGAGAAAAATTGTGGTCGATTTCCTCTCACCCCAATCCCCCCTAGATAGGTAAGTAAAAAAAAAAAAACCCCTAGCAATATGGTACCTATTTTGTTTTTCTCCCAAATAGATGGAAGGAAAGAAAAAGGGGTCCAGTTCTTTAAAAAGGGTTTTGCATTTTGCAGTTTTTATGTCATCTAGCTTAAATACGAAGGCAAGGTTCCCCGCGTGGTGGTGGTGGGGTCCAGAGGCAGAGATGGCGTGGACAGGGAGACTGCCCCGAGGGAGGCTGGGTTTGCTGCTGAAGACAGTGACTGGTGTGTTGCTTGCAGTGCGACGCCGGCGAGCAGTGCGCGGTGCGGAAAGGAGCGAGGATTGGGAAGCTGTGCGACTGTCCCCGAGGAACCTCTTGCAACTCGTTCCTCCTGAAGTGCTTGTGAAGGGCCATCCACCATCCCCCCCTCTCCCCCACCTTTATCCCATCCCTTTGACTTTCCCCAGCGGACCACACCTTCGTCCCTGGAGATTGGCGTTGGCAACAGAGTTGGCACTTCCCACCGAGGGCGAAGGGGGCTTTTTTCCTGCTGTTTCCAATAAAAGAACACATTAGATGTGACTGTGTGGAATGGTAATGCCTCCTTGTACGGTGTCGACACATGTGCGGAACAGTCTTTCCTCGTTTTACTTGTCTAACAACCCCCTCTCTATCTTTCTGTAATGAAAGGGATTTTTGCTTCAAAACTGTATTTTTGTATGTGGCATGATTGAATGGACCTTAGTGCTAGTTAATCTTGGTAGATGACATCATTACCTGGACAATTAACCACCCCAAGAAACGCAAATTGAAGCGAGGACGAATTATGCACAATAAAGTGTTTTTACTAATTGCTCACCATGCATCGTTGTTTCTGCATAAATGATTTCAGTAGGAATGATGGGATTAATCATGCTGTTGTTTTCTCAAAGAAACACTGTAAGAATAGCAGCCTGCTGGGAGCACTGCCACCCCAGGGAGTTGTGATCCTTAATTAAGGCTTTCTCACACAGGCTTGGGTGCGCTTTATTTTTCGTGGAGTGCAGAGGAGAGGGTTGCAAATGTAAGTGGTGAGAGGTCATCGTTGGCATCGAGCTGACCGGACTTTGAGAATGGAGATCCTTAATTTGAATAGTGAGGCCCATAAAAGACAGATGGTGTCAGATTTGAGCCTAAGTAAGACATTTGAAAAGCCAGAACTTTTGCTTGGATAAACCAATGTATACACACACACACACACACACACACACACACCAACTACTTGCTTACTGATTATCTCATTATTTGAAAATTTTCAAGGGTGACAACTTTGAAAAAATTCTGAGGTGGCCTCAGTCCCTTCAGTGGGCCAGCCTCCATCTCCCCACACCTCTGTGACCCAGGATGGGCCAATACAAATGCTAAACCAGAACCCCAAGCCATGGTCGTGTCACACAAAGGACAGTGGCTGACCAGCCATGAGGATACCTTCTTCGCTTGTTCAAGGTCATTTGCCTGTGGCCTGGTCTTTGAAGCCTGCGTCAGTAACTGAGGAGTGACTGTACATTGATGAGACATGGGCTGTATGTGGTCAC
>PVJH01031738.1:0-23465 GCA_004026705.1 Nesogale talazaci
CCCCCCTTTTTTTTTTTTATCAGTTTCCTTTTAGGAATCGTCTGCTCTAAACTGAGGCTATGATGGTCTACTTCAAGAGTAACGATGACGGCTTCTGCTTGCTGTGCCCTGGTAGCACAGTGGGCCCAGCTTTGGCCTGCTAACTGCAGGGTCCATTGCTGAAACCTGCTGCCGGCCCTCAGGGGAAAGAGGACAGTGGGCATCCTTGTGCAGGTCCACAGTCTTGGAAACACCAAGACGCCACTCTATTCCGTCCCACAGCGGTGCAAGGAATAGGAATAGACTCCCTGGAGTGGGTGCAAGGTGCTGTGCATTGCACCCCCCCCCCACCCCAGCACTTCCCTCATTGCCGGTGCTCTGTTTCAGGGCAGAGGTGGCCGGCTGCCTCTAAAACGGTCTTCCATGGCCGCTGCCTCCTGAGATCCGTGACTGTGCCGTGTCATCCCACGTGGGACCTGGGCTGCACTGTGTGACTCACAGAACGAGGACAGATCTTGTGTCTTCTGCTGAGTTGTTCTTAAACTGCTCACTCTGAGGGCAGGCAGGGCATTCGAGCGGCTTATGAAAAGCCCCTGGAGTGAGAAATGGCGGGGGGGGGGGGGGTCCCTCCTGCCCGCGGCCATGTGAGGGACCCACCTGCCTGCAAAGCTGACATCCTCCTGCCCCAGTTGATCCCTCGGATGACCCCGGACCTGAAAGCACCCTCAGGAGAAACCCTGTCCAGAAGCCCCCACCGAAGCGACTCCCAGGTCCATCAGAAAATGTGTGCTCTAATTCCTGCTTATCGTTGTAGACGATCGTTTGGGGGCCGTTCTAGTCATGATGACACGGAGTCTGCGAGTCTCACACAGCAGGGCAGGCAGGATTTCACACTCACGTCCGTCCGTTTCCTTGCAACGTCGCCCGAGGTCCCGTCAGGTGGCAGGGCGATTTGGACCTGTATACACGCCCAAGGTTGACAAGGTTGTGGTGGGAGCGGGGAAAGTGTAGGCCCGTCCATTACCTCGGGCAGAGTGACTCCTGTGCGTGGTTAGATAAGCCGATCTCCAGGTGTCAAACCACACATGTCATCAGCTCTGAATCCGCTCGCTTTGGACAATGCCCAGTCATGCATCAGAGGCCAGAGCCACCTCTCATTTCACTCAAGTGCAGAGCATGAATTTTGTGAGCCATGGTTCCCTTGGGGCTATGGTCCCACACCTTCAAAACCAGGAGACTAATGTTGGAAGCTATTTGGTTATATCTGAGGAGTGTCCATCTATTTGCATATATATATGCACATACACACACACACACACACACACACACACACCCATAAATACTTCCACTGAGTCCTGGGGAGCATCTTGGACTATGATTTGGGCTGTTAACTGCAAGGTCAGACGTTCGACTCCTCTAGTTGCTTCATGGGTGGAAGATGAGACTTTCTGGTCCTGGAAAGGGCTGCAGCCCCTGAAGCCCACAGGGGCAGTTCTCTGACCCACAGAGTCATTAAGAGTGGGATTCAGCCTGAAGGCAGTGTTTTGCTTGTTAATAGCGATCTCTCTCTCCTCTCACCTATGTCTACACCTGCCATCTCCCCACCTGTCAATTTCCCCCTCTCTGTCGATACGTGCTCAGACACTGTTGTACTTGCGTGGCGTTGTGCTGACCACATCCACATCCTCCGCCCTTCTGTCATAAGAACCAATATCTCATCCATTTGAACTTGCTCACAAATTCCTCCCCAGGCCTGCTGCTCTGTTTTGCTTTCAGTCACCAAGGTGTTTAAAGTGCGATGATGCAATCGTTCCCGTTTGCACCTCTCCTTTTGAAATATGTGTGTGGATGGCAAAGCCATTAAGCCATTTGCTGCAGCTTCTGAATTTACTTCTCTGCACCAAACATTTACCAAAAAAAAAAAAAGCCCCAAACCACCCTAAACAAACAAACAAAAATGTTCAATTGAGTTATAAAACAAACACTTCTCACCTGGATCTCTGCATGAGCTAGCCACCAGCCTCTTCGCGGCTGCTCTCTATCTGCCTGGGGGGAGTCTAGGCAACTTTTCATCCACTGGGGGAGAGCCGAGCCCTGCTGAGCAGGAATGCAAGCCCTGCCCCCTCAGTCCAGTAGTCTGGGCTCAGCTGGAGGCCGCTGCACCATGGCAACTTCCATCTCAATGACATGATTTCTAATAAACGACTGCCCAAGGGTTTATGGGGTGTTTCTGGCCCCAGCTCAGTGTGATCAGCAGGAGTTGGGGGCAGGGCTATTTCCTGTTCCCTCTACCCAGCGGTTTCGGCCTCCCCGCAAAAGATCAGGAGCGCATTTGATGTCCGTTCTTGGAACAGCAACCGGTTAATTAAAAGTTGCCGAGTGTTGGGGCAGATTGATTATAAGCAGCACCTCGTTGGTAGCACGCGGGCGTCAGAAAGTCAGGCAGAAACCAGCGCTCAGAAGGTGCAGCTCCAGGAAATTCCTCTCTGTTCAGCCAACTCTCCATCTCCATCAGGAACCCGGGCAGGGGGACCAGGGAGATGACAGTCCAGCAGCAACGGATCCTTGTCTGCCCGCCAGACGTTCCCAACTCGCCGACCAGCGAACCGATTAACGCGCAAAACTCATCAGTGGAAACCAAACGAGCGGCTTGATGTCCACTCTTTCATTTTCTGTGCCAAATAAAAGGCTGTCTAGGGAAGAGGGTAAAACACAAGTGCGAGATTCCTGAGGTGAACGGTTATCAATAGGATGAGAGAGACTTTCATATTTTCCCTCGGGACTCAGATGACGCCTTCCACTCCCGAAAGAGTGACCGCGTCAGAAACCCAGCGGGGAAGCTGGGACGTGGAGTCCCTGAGACAGCACTGAGTCTTGAACAGGCGCCTCAGATGGGGTGTGTGCTAGTCTGAGTAGCCCCGAGAAACAAATGCCTAGACACATTCCTAGGTGTATAAGAAAGAACATCACATACAGTAGCAATTTTATACTGAGAAAACATCCCAGCCCAGTCCAGATCAAGTCCCTAAGTCTGATACTAGCCCACATGTCTGATACCAATCTAGAAATGCCTCTTCAGGAACCCAGAACGTGTGCACTGACGCCGGATGCAAGATCTCAGGCCAGTGGGTGGAAAGTCCTGTGGATCCACGTGGCGGTGGGAGCATCTGTCTCAGTGCTGGCAGGGACTCCATGTGGCTCCTCCAGGTCCAGGACTCTAGTGTAGCTCCACGGGTCTTGTCAACAGGAATGTCACACAGGGAGAGTGAGTGTGTCCCACCCCCAGAGAGCTATTGAGCTCCTTAGGGCCTCCACAGGAGGTCATCAAGCTGCGACCTGATTGACAGGCTAAGCTCCACCCCTTCTCTCTTAAAAGTATCAAGTTGACAGCAGAGGATGTCACTACCACCGAGTGTGTTCATGTGCTTCAGACAGAGGCATGGGTTTCCGCATTCCTCTTGTTGAGACGCATCTCTTTGGGAGGGGACTTGCTTGTGGCACAGAGGGTTAAGTGCTCAGCTGCTAAGCGAAAGGTTAGGTGCCTGGGAAGAAAGGCCTGGTGATCTGCTTCTTAAGATTAGCCAGGGAGATGGTGATTAAATGCGGGTGGGGATTATGATGATGACTACTCTGGATGCAGTGTTAAAGGAGAATGGGAAGTAGTGGTCACAGAGGACAGTGGATGCTGATGCTATCTTTGCACCCAGCAAATGAACGGGGTCACTACTTCCTTCCATGTGAACAAGACGCGCCGTGAGTGTTTTCTGACAGAGAGTTCCTCTTTCAGCAACACATCCAGCAGACAACTGTCTGTCGAGACCCAAAGGACTCTCCATGGTTTTCACAATCACCTGCTGTTACGGTTTCCAGAAGCACATCTAAGGCCGGGCCTTGCTCTTCCTAGTCTGTCTTATTCTGTCACGTCTGCTGAAACCTGCAACCTCGAGCCATCTGCTGCCCTTGGTATGTGAGCGGCACAGCTTCTGGCTTCAGAGCTGCTCCCGAATGGCCTCCATACAATACACGGACGGAAGGCTGGTGAGATGCTGTGAGGGTGATGTAAGCTTCTGCTCGGCATTGTCACTTCTGCGTTACTATTTTATACTACAAGAGTACAAGTCAGAGTAGGGTATTTTCGATGCCTTCTCACTACGCACCTAGCCCTCAGTCATCTTCCGGACTGGTGTAGAAATAGATGGAAATTTTACATTGGGAGATGTCATTACACTTTGACTTTCACTGCAGATAGTCCTCTGCAAGGCGAGACAGTGTGAAGATGGTCTGAGGAATTGACTTCCCTCTCCTTTAATTACATGGGCAAGAAGAAAAGACACCAGGGCCTTACCAGGACGTCTACAGACAAGGCATTGCAAGCACCATTCTTCAAGAGACATTTTGAAATCTTCCAAAAATCAACAATGAGTCTTTCAGAAACCCAGAGTCCTCTCCAGTCTCTGCCACAGTTTATCTCCAAGTCTCGGCAGCATTAGCACCTCCATCTTTACAGTTTGGGTAGGGGCAAAGGTCAATGGACCCTAGAGCACTGAATGAATGGGCATTGAAAGGACATGAAGCGCTGATCTCCCCAGGGCTAGCGCAATGCTCCTCTGTTGTTTCTCCTTCCCTTGTTTCCTGTGCACAGTTACAGTTCGGTTGGCTGAACCTAATGCGTTTGACATCCCTTGAATGTGCCAAGGTGTCTGCTTCCCTCTGTGTCCTCCAGGCTGAGCATTCCCCTTGCAATGGCCCTCCCTCATTAGTAATGAGAACACGGCGTAGACTTCCCCTGTGGACGGATGCTGGACGTTGGTCAGAGCTGCACTTTGGTAGTGAGAAGAGAGACAGAGTCCTGGTCTGCTATTCTTGAACCAAGAACATAATGTGAACGTCATGCTATTTCTGGAATATATACATCTCCAGGGACCCAGGGGGTGCACAGAGGGTAGAAGAACTTACTTTATTGGAATGTCATTCTCTCTCGTTCTTTTTTGAAAATCGCACTTGGCATTTCCCTGAGCTCATTTCCCCCAGCAAGTGTGACACTGGTGTGATTTATGTGGACAGAGACTCCCACACCTCGGGCAACCCAACCCACAGAACTGGTCCGCAGTTGGCCTCCTCTGCCTGGGTGTAGCGTGTTAGGTTTGGCACACACGCCGCAAACATTCAGATGACGTGGAAAGAAAATGTTTTCGCTCTTTCCAAAGAAGTGTAAATCCTGGGTCTGATCTGGTTTTGCTGGGAACTGTTCATTTGGCTGTGTTCTCTGGTAGCTCCCTCTGGATGACCGAGCCAGCTCGTCTCAGGGAGGGTGGTGGTGCTGGCGGCATGACTCCCGCTCACAGTTCAAAACACAATTCCTGAAAATAAATAAATAAAAGGGGGCTGAGGCCCGGTGGCGTAAGTGGTTGAGTGCGGGACTGCGGCCTGCAGGCTGGGCTGTTCAAATCCAGCAGCGGCTCTCAGGAGCAGCTCTGGGTAGCTCCCACAACCACCAGAGGGCAGTGATGCACCCCCCCCCAAAAAAAAACAAATAAAAGGATGGCTAGCGGGGATTCCTCAGAGTATGAGCAAATCTAACATTGGCAGGCATGGAGAAACAGAGTGCACGACCCTTCACTTCTCCTTTCTCTGCCTGCTTGCAGTCTGAGCCTCTCCCACTTCCGATGACCTCCTCCATGACAGGCTCTCTGTCAGTATCTGTACGCCCCTTTTGTAAGGAACTGTTCCAGCATCCCCTGCCCATGATAACGGAAGTAGAAAGCCTCCTCTTTCTGTGGCAGATCAACTGTCAGTTTTGAACTCCTGACCTTGTCGCTAGTCACCCAGTATTTAACCACTGCACTACCGGGGATAATAAAAAATGACGTCTTTTGGTGATTTCTAGCACACATGTGTCAGTTTGCCCTACTGGGGTCGTGTGTTCAATTGAATTGTGCCCTCACAAACTTAGGTGTTGCAAATCCTAAACTCTATGCCTAGGCGCATCATCCCATTTTGGGAACCATCGCTCTCATAGGAAGGAGCCAGGATGAATGAGTGTAGCATGTGTCTTGATACTGTCTCCTTTGGATCTAAAAGCAATCCAACAAGCAAGTGAGAAGGACAGAGAGGGGAGGAGAGAGCTCACACTGCCAGAAGAACATCCATGAGGAGAAGCTGAACAAAATAAGGAACATCCTCCAGACCCAGCGACCCAGGATGCCTTTCCCGAGAGCCAGTACCACAAATTTAGACTCCTCTCCAGCCTTTGAAATGATGACAAACTAATTTCTTTTTCTTCTTATTGGCCAGAGTGATTCACTTGTGGGATTTCTTTCTCTTTTTTTCCCAACAATTTTATTGGGGGCTCTCACAGCTCTTATAACATTCAATACATCATCATTCAATATATCAAGCACATTTGTACATATGCTGCCATCTTTATTTCCAAATATTTTCTACTTGAGCCCTTGATATAAGCTCCTCTTTCCCCTTCCCTTTTTTAAAAAAGATCATTTGATTGGGGGCCCACACAACTCCCATCACAATCAACACACACGTCCATTGTATGCATACCACATTTGCACACCTGTTGCCATCATCACCCCCAAAACATCCTCTCTCCACTTAGGTCCCCAGTACCAGCTCCTCATATTTCTCCCTCCTCCTCCCTTTCCCCTCCCCCATGAACCCTTAATAATTTATAGATTGTTATTACTTTTTCATATCATACTTTGCCTGATGTGTTCCTTCACTCACTACCCCACTGTTCATATTCCAGAGAGAGCATATGTAGATACCTGCAATTGGTTGCCCCCTTCCTCTCCACCCTCCCTCCACCCTCCCTATATAACAACATCCACCACTAGTCCCGAAGGGATCATCTGGCCTGAATTCCCCATGTTTCCAACTCCAGTGTACATCCCCTAGTGTAACCGGATTTGCGAGGTAGAACTGGGATCATGATAGTGGGTGGGAGGAAGCATTTGAGAACTAGAGGAAAGATGCATCCCTCAATGTTGCCACACTGTACCCTGACTGGCTCCTCTCCTCCCTGCAAACTCTCTGCGAGGGGGTGCTACTTCACCTATTGATGGACTTTGGGTCCCCACTCACTTGTGGGATTTCTTAGCAGTAACTGAGAGAGGTGGTTTTAGTGCTATTTTGTTCCTGGCAGCTATGCCACACGTATGTCAAAGACCAGTCATGCTGGACAAGTTTCAGCAGGGCTTTCAAACTCAGATGGGCAAGAAAGAATGTCCTGGAGATCTCCTTCCAAACGGAGGCAATGAAAACCCCGGGGGTAACAACAGACTCTAGTTCAGTAGAACCTTGAAAGCCACTCAAACTGTACCGCGGCTACAATAATGGTCTAAACATGACCAATAACCACCAAGCAAGTCTAGAACCAGGTAATATTCCATTCCATCCACAAGGTCACCCATCATCAGAACCAACTAACAATGATTTTTAAGCTAGTCAATAGTATTTGCATTCTTGCAGCTTATCTAATCTGCAGAGGTTGGCATATTCATTTACACAGCAACCCTATGAGGTAGACATTCGTGTGATCTTCATTTTGCTGCTCACACAAAAGAAACATGGTGATTTGCAATCACTTTTCTAAGGCTGAGGAGGCTTTTCTAGAAAGTTCCTCAAGGGTGTTGCAGCTCTATCAAATGCATTCTTCTGTTGTCCTGTGCTTTGCTATGGTGAATTGGCTCTCGTCATCTTAAATGATAAAGCTCCCCAGAAGGATACTGGGGTAGAGATTCTTCCACTCCAGAAGTCTCTGGTGTCAGCCCAGCAGCCACGCCTGGGGAGGTAGATGAATGAGGTCGTCTGCTCTGGTAAAGATTTGCAGTCTGGGAAAGGCTAAGAAGCAGTTGTACTCTGTCCTGTAATCTTCCTTTGAGTTCGAATCTACTCGCTGGCAGGAGGTTTGGCTTGGGTTTTTGGTTGAGTTGGTTATCTAGTTTCCCATATTACTCATGTTACGACTCCAGTGATTTTTATACAATCATTACATCCCGGTGTCTCAGTACCTTGGCACATTGAAGCAGAGCAGATACCAACTGCATAATATTATCTACTTATTTGAAGTGTAGCACAATAGAGACAAACAATGAGAAATAACAACAAAAACAGACAAACAAAAAATAAAGACAAACCAAAAAAACCTCCCCCAGGGCAAAAGTTTCAAGTTCATCTCTCATATTTCTTTTCTTCCTTTCAATTCAAGTTGCTATTAAATATGAACGAGTGGCAGGATAAGAAATACCCCCAAATTATCCCTATTTTGTTGCTACCTGGGGAAAGAAGATACATACAAATTGAGACAGTAAAAAAGAGTGATAAGAAGAGAATAATAAACAGGGACAAGGATGTGACTTTGAAGAAAAGGTTCCATGCTTACATTTAACATTTATTTTTGTTTCTTTTCCATTTACTTCTACTTTTATTTATTTTTGTATTTATATGCAGGATGGAGCAGACAAGAGATATTAAGTGACAGAATGAAAGTTATGAAAGGTAGATTTTATTGATTTATTTATAAACTTGAACAGTTTCAATGCTATGTAATTCATTGGCCACACAGTTGAATGGTTTGAACATATGAAACACAGTTGTGCAAGGATAACCACAATCAATTTGAGAACTATATTTTCATGTTTGAAATTAGCTTCCCATATCCCCATCTCCCCAACTTCTCCTGATATAACCCCAAGAACTATTAATCATATACTGCCTCTATAAGTTTACCTAGTCTGCATTTCAAATAAAGAAAAACATATAGTCTCCACTTAAACAGAATAAAGCATAGAAAAACTGCAATCCAAAAGCAGGAAATAATACTAGTTTAAAATGGGTCAAAAGGGAAAACAAATGATAAAGTGTTCAATTTTAATCTAACTCCATGCGCATCAATCCATTTTCTAATGTACTCTGTCTGAGAGCCAGGCTATTCATATCTTTGGTCAGAGGTCAGAAGGGACTCAAGAGAGACTTAATCCACATGAAGCCTCTGCAAATGGATTTTGGGCTTTCACTGCCATGTATAGCCTTTTGCAAACCCGAAACTCAAAATGTAAACTCTAATACAGTTCCTTTGTCTGTCTCAACCTTCATCATTTACAATTCTTGCATCACTTAGGCTGATTATTTCTTCCATGTGGACTTAGCTGACACCTCACTTAGATGGCGGCTTGTGTTAAGAGGAGCCCTTAAGACTCCAGACATGATTCTCCCCACTAGGTAGGCACCATCAGATAACTTCACCTCACTTTCTATAGCACCCATATCTTCAGTCACCTCCTCAAGAGGGCCATGTCAGCAGAACAAATTGTTCATGGATTTGAACCACAATGAAGCAGAAGCTCTGATCCTATTGCTATAGCTATGGTTTATATATGCACTGGGTACAGTTATCCTTTTACAGAGAAACATCATAGATCAACCCCCCCCCATGCATATGCTCATTGTATCGATAGTATTATTAATGTAGCCAGTAGTATAGAATTTAAAATGCTGTTGAGAAAAGGAAACTGTATAAGACAGTTTTTTATACTAACATACATGAGCTATGGACAGTACAGGTGAAAAACCAAAGGGACTGGGCACTATTCATGCAGACAACGAGGGCTGGAGATGGGGCAATACTTTGAGTCACATTCCTTTACTGGGGCAGAATGATGCCTGCTAGATGAAGATATGTCATGAAAAATCAAAGACAGTATGAAAATAACAAACACACGTAATCTTACCTTGACGTTTATGGGGCACCTTCATAGCTAGAGGTCTGAATCAAAGGCTCCTGCCTCTTGAGTCCATCATCTTGGGACAGAGATGATCTGCTTCTCCCCTCAACGTGGAGTTTCAGCCTGAAGTCCAAGGAAGCATTTCACTTTCTTTACCTGTAACAGGTGTCCGGAAGATACAGTCAAGTTTACTTCCTGGGGCTGCCAAATTAGATCTCTCTGGGGTGGCCTCTGAAGGATGCTGTAGACTTAGAAAGGACGAAGTCTAAAGTCCTGGATGGTTGACTCTAGCATGGCCCCTGGGTCACCGAGGTCTGGGTAGAAGTTCAGTCAAACATGTCAAGGCCGTTTTAAAACAGAGGAGAGGGGGCGGATGGGGGGAGGGAGATAGAGTCTCAGGGACAGTGAGGAGGTAGGGAGAAATGCAATTTAAAGCCCCCCACCCTGAAGTCACCTCAGAGAAGCTACAAGTTTCCTTTATGTCACTTAGTCTTTCCAGATTAAAAGCAAAAAACCAATAAGGAGTATACTGTGTTGAGAATTCTTTAAACTAAGGCTATATTCTTTTATTCTCAGAATCTTCAAAAAATTCCAACAAAATCATTGTTTGATGACTTCCTTGGACTCTTTTTTTGCCAAATATCCAAACTTTTGAGAGTTACTTTTTGTGGGGGAGAAAAGGAGAAAATACATTTCTATTAACTGTAGAGGAAAGGGAAGAGTCTTACATAAAAATGAGATAGTGGGTTGACTGATCATCTCCCGCATGGAGGGTTTGCACCAAGGTGTCTGGTTTAGTGCTTCGAAGCTCACCAAAAGTTCACCCTGGAGCTTCCAATCCAGCAGCTGTTCTGTGAAGGAAAAAAAGACATGGCGGCATGCTTCTGAAATGACTGTGGTGGTTGTGAGGTTTCGACTCATAGCCCCCAATGCGTCCCAGAAGGAAACTGCCTGGTCCCGCCCCCGCTCACAACGGTTTCCAAGCTGGAGTCCATGATTGCAACCACTGGAGCAGTCCATCTTATTGAGGGCCTTCCTCGTTGTGTACAGTCCCTCTGCTTTATCACGCAGGATGCCCTTTGCCAGGGATCGAGTGCTTCTCACAGCATGTCTTTCCATCCTTACCTCCAGGAACGCTCCGGCCTACTTCTTCCACGATAGATGTGTTTGTCATCTGGCAGTCCAGGGTACATCCCAAATACTTCTCTAGCACCACAATTCAAACACAGCTCCATGGGGTCAATTGCAGCGACTTTGACCCATGGGGTCACTATGTATCAGAACCCAACAATACCACCAGGCCGACGTGACTGTCCCTCCAGACTTTCCAAAGTTCCTTCTCTCTGATTTGCTATGTGGCTGGCCTGGGGCCAGACTGCACAAAGCTTGCCAAAGAGCTGTCACTGCCGAGAACAGAAGCCTGGCCTGGCATCCTTGTGGAACTGAAACCAGTTGCAATGGAGCTGATTCCAGCCCATGGCCAGTCCGGGTATGTCAGAGTAGAACTGCCTTCCAGAGAGGTCTCTGGGGCTGGCTTTTAACAAGTGGATCAGCAGGCTTTTCTTTCATTCTTGTTGTTTTTAAAGCTTTACTTTGAATGTGCCTCGGTGGGATCTGACGCCTAATCCTTTGGTGGGTAGCCAATGAAATGAACTATTTGCACCTCCCCAAGACCACTTGTGGAACTAACGTCACCACAAATAGGTATTCCAAGCTTGTTAGTATATAATAAGGCCACATGTGTTTTAAATCTTTGAACTACAATAGTCTGAACCCCTGCCTGGAGTATAATACCTTGAAAATGTCTCTGATTATTTTAAAGGTCACCTTGGGTGCTCTTGTGGATGTGCTCAGGAACAAGCAGTGCCTCTCATCTCTGGCTTCCCTGTAGACTGGCCCGTGGTTCACAGCAGCCACAGGCCCTTGGGAGACGGCTGGACCACTCACCGTAGATGACACCTGCTTGCTTCCACCTCTGACATCCCACTGTGATCCAAGAGGGCCGGGGTTGCTGTGTCCTTTGTATCCCAAAGACGCAAACTCACTGCCATCGAGTCAGTTCAGACTCTAAGTGACACTGAAGGCCTGATGAGACCTGCCTCTGTGGCTTTCAGAGGCTGTAACCCTTCCAGAGCAGAAAGCCTTGTCTCTCCCCAAGCACCACCTTGTGCTTACCAGCTCAGTACATGCCCACTAGACCAGCAGAACCCGAGGGCTGCACACTGGTGTTCTGAATACTGAGCATGTACAAAGGGTCACGGCGAGTAGGCACCAGTGGCATGTCACCCAGATGCCCTCAGCAGCTGGCATTGGATTGGCTGCTGAACTGCTGAGTGGCTCCAACAGCTCATTTCCTGCCTGGAATCCCAGAAATTTGAGAAACTTCCTTGATTTTGTTCTATCTCCATTGCTTTCAATCTAATGGTGGTTTTCAACTATTGTGGCCATTGCTGCTAGGGAGATAGTTGATTGACTATACAACCCACCCACCTCATCACTTTATTTCTATCTCATTTTTATTCTTTGCCTTTACTTCTGGGCTTACTAAGTGGAAGTGAGCTATTGTTTATGTTGTAACACTGGTAAGACAACTTAACTCTCACACAAACCTCACTGTAGTAACATATAGAAAGAAGCATGTAGAAAGGGATCAAAAGATGTAGCATCTGGGGTCTTAAAGACTTGAAGGTAAACAAGCAGCCATCTAGCTCAGAAGCAACAAAATCCACATGGAAGGAGCACACCAGCCTGTGTGACCACGAGAAGTCGAAGGGATCAGGTACCAAAGAACTAAAAATTCTATCATTGTAAATGAGGGGCAGTACAGATTGGGGACCCAAAGCCCATTGGTTGGTGAAGCAAGAGCTAGTGAGGATACAGTGTGGCAATGATGAAACATGCAACTTTCCAATAGTTCTTAAATGTTTTCCCACCACCCTACCCCCATTTTCATGATCTCAATTCTACCTTATAAATCCCGCTAGACCAGAGGATGTACACTGGTACAGATAGGAACTGGAAACACAGAGAATCCAGAACAGATGATCCCTTCACGACCAGTAGTGAGAGTGAGGATACTGGGAGGGTGGAGGGAAGATGGAGTAGAAAGGGGGGACCGATTATATGGATCTACATATAATCTCCTCCCTGGAGTACAGGGAAGTGGGTGAAGGGAGACATCAGACAGTGTATGATATGACAAAATAATAATTTATAAATTACCAAGGGGGAGGGGAATGAGGAACTACTGCCAAGAGCTTAAGCAGAAAGAAAATGTTTCGAGAATGATCATGGCAACAAATGTACAAATGTGCTTTGTATACAATGGATGTATGTATGAATTGTGATGAGTTACATGAGCCCCCAATAAAATGATTTAAAAAAGAAAAGAAAGTAACATGTAGAGACATATGGGAACACCCACCAGCAAAATCCTTGCCCATCAATAGAGGAATGAGAACATAGGCAGGTTAACTGATGAGTGAATAAATTATCCTAATAATTTTCTGATTTACACTAATGATCATATCAAAACTTAAATATGATTTAGTTCAAACTGTTATGTAATATCAATGAGCTGTCCATACAAACAACCCTGTCATGTCCTCTTGGCATGGAATCCCCTTTAAAATATGCCCCAAATGTTGTTTCAGTTTTATTCACATGTACTTATGATACTATACATGTCAACAGCTTAACCTATTAAAAGAGTGTGTCATCACCACCATAACCGATTTGACAATGTTTTACATTCTTATATTCATTATTATTACCTCCTGACCTCCTCTACCACAATCCCAGGAAACTATTAATCCAGTTATTGTTTCTAGAAATTTACCTATCCTGAATTTCATATTAAGAAACCCATACAAATCCGCCCCTCCTGAAACATTACACAATAGAATCCAGAAAGATCTCAACTCGAAGGAAAGCAGAAAGTGGGAGAAAACAAACTAGAACAAATTTACCCGTCACTGCAATGGGCTTGATTCTGATCCCTAGTGATCAGATAGGACAGACCATATAGGTGGAACTGCTTCTTCTTTTCTCTAAGGAGTGGCTGGTGGTTTTGAATGTCTCACCTGTGGTTAGCAGGCCAATGTGCATTTGTGTTGGAGAACGAATGATAAGGTATTAAAATGTTGACCTCACTACCTCAGCCTTAACGTACTCTGTCTGATAGCAAGGCTATTCATATTCCTGGCCAATGGTCAAAGAGCATTCCCCAGAGACTTCATCCATGTTGAAAGGCTGCCATTGAATTTGGTCTTCTGCAAACCAAGTGCTCAGAATTTAAATTGGAACATCATTCCCTCCTTCAGTCTTGAGTTTCATTACTTACAATCGCACAGGCTGGTGTGTGATTTAATCGTCATTTCACTTAGAAGGTCGCACACCTAATCACTTTAGCAATGACTATCTATTTACAGCCTAAGTGTCCTCTCTAGAGCACCATCTTTTGATTTTTTTTGCAACATGGATATAGAATTTTCCAGCTATGCAATAATAAGTTCCTTCTTGTACGATTCATTTCTCAGCTCTTCTCCCACTTATATCTCTTATATTTTCCCCACTTATATTTTCAAGGAGAAGCGAGGCTGCAGCTTGCCCATTCTGCTTAGAAATCTCCTCTGCTAAATACCCAAGTTTATAACTTGCAAGTGCTAATTCCCCCCAAGCATTCAAACACAATGGAGACAATCTTCTTCCCACTTTCTGACAACTTCACCGTTTCCCTAGTGTCTGGTAGCCCGTGTGTCTATACTTTGACATCACTCATGTCAAAGCGCGTGGGAGTCTGCGTTTCCAGCATCATCCTGTTCAGTACAGAAGCATTCCCTACAACTTTCTTCACTTCTTTCTGCGCCTTGCCAGAAAGGCCTTTGGTGTTCACAATTCTACTAGGGCAACCTCGGTGTTGCCTATTCCAAAATCACACTCACTGCCATCGTCCAGTCTATTCTGACTCAGAGACCCTAGAGGACAGAGTAGAACTGCCCCTTGTGGATTTGGAGACTAATTCTTTACAGGAGCAGAAAGCCTCATCTTTCTCCCTGGCAGAGACTGGTGGGTTTGAACTGCTGACTTTGTGGTTAGCAGCCTAACGCATAACCACGTGCAACCAGAGACCATCTACTATTATGTGTCTAAAAATGCTTTTAGTCTCTACCCATGATACCGATGCAAAGATGCTAATACATATTTTTAGGTATTTGTTATCATCCCATCACATGCCCGGTACCAAACTCTGTACCAGGTTTTTCCAGAAAGACAGAACCAATCACACACACACACACACACACACACACACATTAATTGTAAGGTACTGGTTCACACATGTGGGAGATAGCAGGAAGTTCAAAATCCCTAGATAGTATGACAGACTGGAAACTCCTAGTCTTTCTTGTGTCTGAAACCAGGGTGCTGAAAAGTCCAACAAGACATTTATGTTGATGTCTTGGGGAAGGATTATTCTTCCCCGGAACATCTCAGTTTTTCTCTCCAGACTTTCAACAGATTGGATAAGATACACTCATGTTACGTGGGGCTATCTGCTTTACTTAGGATTGACTGATTTAACTGTTAAGCCAACATACATACCTTGCAAGTGACATCTACCTTTTTTTGTTTGACAAAACAATAGGGCAGTAAAGCCTTCCCAAATTGACACATAAAACTTACCATCACATAGAGGGATACAGTTACCAGTCAGTCCATGGAAAAATGCCTAAGTGAATGACAACATTCTGTAAATGAATTATTAACCACAATGTAAAAAATTCTAGAGGGACTGAGCCCCGGTGGTGTAGTGGTTGAATGCGGGACTACGGCCCACTGGCTTGGCAGTTCAAATCCAGCAGAAGCTCTCCAAGGAGCAAGGGCTGGGCCTCCCACTCCCACCAGAGGGCAGTAATATTCCCCCCCTCCCCAAATCTTGGAACCACATCTCTTAATGAGATGGATGGGAAGGGAGTGGGTAAGAGCCTTTCTTATTTCAAATGACACTTTGGTGCACTAGATTCTACTATAGGTCTTTACTGAACAAGTCAGGAAGATTTGCGATAGGAAAAGGCAAGCATTGCTTTTGAAAAATGGGAGAATTCTTGTGAAAGGAGAAATAGAGGAAAGAACCCCAGGAAAATGCAAGTGTGTTCTCAAAATGAGAGGATTAGATCCTAAAGTCCCATTAACTTTAAAGGTTCTTTGTGGGAAAATCTCTGAAGGGGAAAAATCGTGTGTCTTCAAGGTAAATACAATGCGTTCAGAAGTCCTGTAACATTCCAATATTAAAGCAGCAATGGAGACATTCAAGTGGCACTAAAAGCATCAGCTAAATTGTAGGCTCCTGGTATGGGTGGGATACCAACAGGAATGTTTCAACAAGCTGATGACGCACTGGAAACACTCACTTGTTCATACCAGGAAATATGGAAAATAGCTACTTGGCCAACTTACTGGAAGAGATGCTAATTTGTGCCCATACCAAAGAAAAGTGACCCCAAAGAATGCTCAAGTTATAGAATAATGTCATTGAAATCACATGCAAGTAAAATTTTACTGAAGATTATCTGTCAACAGTACACTGCAGCAGTACATTGACAGTTCTGGAACTTCTGGAAGTTCCCACTGGATTGAGAGGAGGACATGGTACAGGAATCTCATTGCTGAAGTCAGTTTCAGGTCTTCTGCCATGCCATTTCTGCTCTTAAGTGTCACCTCTTGGGATTTTTCCATTTTTATCCAGTTCTACAGCAGTAGACGCAAGTGGCTTTCTTTCAGGCATCATGGTTTTTTTTTTTTTTAATTATATATATTAGTAGTTAAGACTGTGAACTGTTTTCCTACGTATACGCAAACCTGCACCTGGCAGAACCGACATGTGGTTTATTCCTGTAAATCCTACATTATTGTGCATAATATATTAATGGCAAGCTTTCATTGTACTTTACGTCTTGAGGTGAAAGTCGTGGCTGAAGATCTGATCGATGATATTTGATGGAGGGGAAGTGTCTACAAGAATGTGAGTGACTGGGTGTGTGTGTTGTTGGTGTGTTGTTGTCTAGTGATGTTAACACACATACTAACAAGTACAAGGACACACTGCAATGAGCTTATTGAGACTTTACAAATTGAACACCTCTATGACACCTGAATCCAGGACAAGAAATCGATCATTCCCAGTAGTCCTTTGTATTCTCCTACAGGGTCTGCTTCTGAAAGCATAACTATCATCCTGCTCGTTGTGTCCTTTATAGAGATGAAAGCGCCAATAAAGACATACTTTTATTGCATTTTCTTTGCATCACTGCCCTCTGGTGATCGTGGGAGCTACCCAGCACTGCTCCTGAGAGCCACTGCTGGATTTGAACTGCCAAGCCCCCGGGCCGCTGTCCTGCACCTAACCACTTACGCCACCGGGGCTCAGCCCTGTATCTTTCTTCTTTTAGTAGTATGGCTTACCCACATGGCTGTGCGTATTTATAAATGGTTCTTCTTCATTGTTGAAGAATATTCCTTGGTGCGACGCTATGACAGGTTATCCATTCATTCTGTGGTTTCTGGGCACGGGGAGAGTTTTCAGTATTTTCTTGTAATAAGGAGCTACTATAGAAACGAAGGTATGTGTGGTAGTTACATAATCTGGTGTCCATTTGAGAGGATTATGAGTGATGAGGTGGAGACTGACCTATCAATCAAGATATGACCACTGAGATCTCTGTGTGGGCATGGCCTTCTCCTGAGAAATCTAGGAATTCCTAAACTTTCTCCTTGGAGCTGAGGGACACTTCTCTCTCTGTTCAATCTCTGAGATGCTCTACTAACAAGACACATGACACTACATTGATAGACCCCAAGTCCTGGGAAATGGAAAAGTCACATGGAGAACCCTGCCAGCGCTGAGATGCTTACAATGCCACTGGATCCACAAAATTTTCTACCCACTGGCCTGCAATCTTCCTGCATTCAGTGTCATTGTGTGTGCTCCATGAGTCTGAAGAGGACTTTATAGATTGGTATCAGACCTGTGGGCTAATATTGGACTTATGGATTTGATCTGGACTGGGCTGGGATGTCTTCTCAATATTCAACTGCTCTTGTATATAAAACTCTTTCTTATACACAGATGAGTGTCTATGCATTTGTTTTTCTAGTCTACCCAAATTAACACAGTATGTCTTCTGGTGAACATATGCACACATTTCTGCTGGGTATAAAGCCATTGTGTCAAAGGGAACACATATGTTCAACGTCAGTCAGTAATAGCAAACAGCTTCCCTAAGTTGCTCACTAATTAACACTCTCATTAGCAGTGTAGGAGCATTCCAGATGCTCCTTAGACTTGTCAACCCTGGGCAATTTCCATCTGAATGACATTTTTGTTAAATTGGTGGTGTGTGGTGGCATTTCATGGTGGGTTCATTTGCATTTCTGTGTTGACTGGTTTTTCATATGATGCTTGTGTATGCATACAGCTGTTTACTCACTAGTGAGGTATTTTAACTGGTGAAGTGTGTTTTCAGTTTTTTTTTTTCTGAATTAAAAAGGTATTGAAGATAATGTGTTGCTAATATCATCTCTCCTCTGTGGGTTTCCCATTCCCTGCTCTTAAGGGTGTCACTTGATGAATGGATTTCTTAGTTTTGATATAATTGGATTTATTCTCTTTATCATTTATGAGTAGTGTTTTATATGTCATTTAAAAGATATCTCTGTCCTCCCTATGGTCATAACGATATTCTATTACGGTTTTCTCTATAAGCTTTATTCTTTTATCTTTCACCTTTGAAATCTATAATCCATTCTCTATGTACAGTGTGAGGTCAAGATGATTTTTTTGTCACTCACAAGGATATCCAATCCAATCTTTATCTAAAAGTCGATCTTTTTCTGATTAAATTGCAGTATCATCTTTGTCACAAGTCAGGTCATTATCAGGAGCTGATGGGTCTCTGAATTCTGACTGCCCATATCCCATACCACATGGCATTACTTATCATAGCTTCAAACAAAAACAGCAACAACAAAAGAAACGTGTGCCTGGTGGTGGTTTCTTTTCCATTTTCGGAGTTGGGAGCACTTAATGTTTCGTTACAAGGAAACACTGTTAGTATGCATACTAGCTTTGGCCAATGAAAATAAGAAGACAGAAGAAGAATTGATGCATTTGAATTGTGGTCCTGGTGGTGGAATTGAATATGCCACAGATTGTAACAGTAATGGCCAGAATTTTCCATAGACGTGAGGCTTTATCTATCTTGCTTTGGATAAGTTTTAAGAGATATGTTGTTAGAAAAGTACATTGTGTTTGTTATCCTAGCTGATTGCTTTCAACACACAGTGACCAAGGAGAAATTGGCAGAGTAGGACTGTTCCATAAGGTTTCTGAGGTTGTGAATATTAATGGAAGCAGTCTGCCTCATTTTCCTCCTGTGGAGCAGCTGGTAAGTTTGAACTGCCCACCTTTTGGTTAGTAGGTCATTGATGAGTTTCACCCACTTTGCCACCAGAGCTCTTTTGGTAAAGATCAAAAGGTGGAAACCTCTATAAGGCAAATTTACATGACAGTGGCTATAATGGACTTGTCAGTGATTCTGGAGAAGGGGACTGTCGTTCTGTGACTCATCAGGCTGCCCAGAGTCAGGGCCCAGAGACCTGGCCACTAACCACTGCCAACTCCACCTTGTTCCTGTGTGACGTCTAAGGATGAATTTGGAGTGAAAGTGGTTGTGGGGTAAGCAGGTAGGTCCAATTCAGTAGCTAAGTAAACTTCCAATCTCAGAGTTTTAACATTAAGGTGACTGCGTGTCTGTATCATCCAAATCACCGATAGCACATGTCCTAGCTTCTGATGAAGAGATGAGATATGAAGTCTGTGAATACCAAGATCGGTCTCACGAAGGTTGACAGGTGCCTGATAACTAGGATGGGCCACACCACCATGGTCGACTCTCCTTTTTAAACCTGTGGAGATCTCTATGGCAAAGCAAGAGCTGCCTTCTTGTCCTATTCTGATTGGCTGTTCGTGGAACCCATAGATTGGTTGGCAAAGGCAGAAAAGAAAAGCAACTGTTGGCCCAGGAGGAGGGAGATCATGGAGTTTGCTGGTAGATGTTTAGGCGTAGACTGGACCTGGTCCAACACTTCTACTGCTGGGTTTTCATCCCCGAGCAGCCTCTGGTGGGTTTCCCACCCCTCCTTTTATTCACACAGGTTCCTCAAGCTGAGAGAAGTGTTTGCCTGGGAAAAGTCATTTAAGGGAATGCCTTCAGAGTCCCTGGGTTACACGAACACTTAGTCACACTCTGGGCTGGGCATCTAAGGTTGACGCTTGAAACCCACCGACAGGCAGGTTGGAAGACGTTCCTGTTGGTCTACGTACAACAATCAGTCCCTGAAAACCCCACAGAACACACAGATGCACTCTGACACACACAGCATCACCAGAGTTGGAGTCCACTCCTTGAAGA
Source organism: Nesogale talazaci (assembly GCA_004026705.1). Taxonomy (NCBI): domain Eukaryota; kingdom Metazoa; phylum Chordata; class Mammalia; order Afrosoricida; family Tenrecidae; genus Nesogale; species Nesogale talazaci. Next base: position 20,189 of record PVJH01031738.1, read on the forward strand.
CATCTTTTTCTTCTTTGATTTATTTTGCAGCGCTCTGGAAGACCCATCAATGTGGAACTACTCTGAAGCTCTGGCAATGTACGCCTCCTCAGAACATGTGAAGCATCTCACATCATAGGCAGTCACTTATCCCAGGGAATCACTTCCATTCCCAGAAACACATGGTTGACCTTTGACTTTCTATTCCAGACAAGGCTCTGTCTCACCCCCAACCCCCACCATACCTCACAGAGCTGGAAGCCTTGGTGGTGCAGTGTTTACATGTTGGGCTGCTAACTGCAAGGTCAGTAATTCGAAAACATCAGCCAATTCTTGGGAGGAAGAGGAGGCTTTCCATTCCCATAAAGAGCTACGATCTTGGGAAGCCCCAGGGGGCAGTGCTACCTCGACCTGTAGAGTCAATATGAGTCAGCATTGAGTCAATCACAGAAAGAGTTATGCCTAAAAGGACTATGCATGTGTGTATTTTCTGCAGTCAACGTGATCATTTCTCTTTTGCTCGTTACTGCCATGATTAATTTTTGGTGTATGGTTTGATTCCTCTTCTTTAATGGATTAGAGGTTTTAAGAGAGCAGGGACTTTAGCTGTGCAGTAACTGTTACGAAAACCACTGAATGAATGTATGAGCCCTCTGATGGACTAATGAGGAGCTAAGGAGGACATATTGCTATGAGGAAAGAATTAAAGAATAATATTGAAGCTATTGTGGACAATTCTCCATATGTGAAATCCGAAGGCGGTATTATGGATAGGAAAAAACCTACATGAAATGATAAATATAAATAAAGTTTTAGGATGATTGTAGCAATTTCATGTTTTGGTGTGTGTGTGTGTGTGTGTGTGTGTGTGTGTGTGTTAGGACACAGGGAATCTCTTTTCTTGGTCTTAATTTTTTGTACTACTTGGAGTAGCCATTTTTTTTTCTCAGAAATCTTTTATATCATATCTTTCTGGACTGGAGAAAGAAAGCTTATTTTGCCAATCTACGAATCAGACTTCTAAGTTAAGATTCAAGTTGTCTAACAAAATAGCTGCCGGAACACAGAAACAACTATTATTTGAGCTATTCTGTCCAAAATAATTTATAAACCACAACAGAACAATAAATCCCTTAGAATGCTAGAACTAGAACCAAAGCAGATTATGTTTTGTTGCATGACCCAGCTTTCCATTTAAAACCCAAAGCTTTTATAAAATTAAATTTCCTATTAATGGAAAAGAAAATGTCTTTTCAACAGTCAAATGTCAATGTGAAAAATACCTTGATATTTATGTCTCCACAGGTCTCCCCAGTTCAGTGTTTTGGGAGAATTCCTCTAGCCCTCTTGGTCAGCATTCTCAGTCCCAACAGCAGAACTTCAGGGACGATTCTTGGTCAAACATTCTCCATGTTCTGTAGAATTTCTGTCTCACTGGGTGAGAGAGGATGCTCACTAATGGTTCTGGACGGCCACTTCAGAGACAGTGGGTTTTTACTCCTTCTAGGTCAAGATAGGAGTTTGTGCTTGAACGAAGTTGCTGACGGGATTACGGGAGCAAACTAGACCTCTTTTGTCTTCAGATTTTATTTCCCTAAACTCCCCCTTCAACTTTACCTGATTTGAGCCATCTTCTGTGGACCTCCAAGCAACACCTTTCATTTAACCCTCTTTTAAGTTACAGCAGAAGGAGTCCTGATGGTTGTCAGTCCACTCCCCTTGAGCCCTTTCTCCTCAAGAGGAAAATGTGTCTATCTGTTCCCATACAGGTTTGCAGCCTTAGAAGTCCTACCTAGGAGTCTCAGTCAACTTGATGGCGGTAAAATCAGCCAACCCCGGCATCTCAGGGATCCTCAAGCATCCAGGGAATCCCCAAGAGTCACAGATGGCTCCCTGGCCACGGATTTGGTGGGGTGAGGCCAAAGACCTGGGTTAGATGTCTTCTCAGATTCGTTTCCTTGTAAGCCTCATTGCTTTCTAGGAACAAGTTCTTTCTAGGCTGATGGAACTCTACACCACAGCTGCGGGGGAGGAAGACTCTGCAGCCTTTGCACAATATGGCCTTCAAGAGCATCTCTGTGGATCTATGAGGAGTCATTTCTTTTCAGCCCCATGACCCTCTGGACAATCTTTGCTGCCCCATCCCCAGACTGTGGGGCTTTGTACTCAAATTTAAGACTTCAGATATCACACGAAGTCTCCTGAGACTGCGGTCCATGATTTGGCCACTCAGGCAGAACGGAGTTCTTGGGCAGACTCAGGGAAGCCGGGGGTTTTATTCACGAGAACATTCCTCCCACTGTCCTCTCAAAAAATGGCAATGGGTAATGGCTGCTCTACTCCCTGCCCTGGGCCTGGAGCTCGTCTTCTAAGACTATCTGTGACCAGATGCGAAGCACGTGCCCTATTCATATGATTTTTACATAATCGGGTCTTGGTGGTTTTAAACTTTCTGGGCACTTCATTCTGTCCAAAGCAGGGGTTCCCGTGAGTGGGGCTGCTTGCTAAGCAATGGAGACGATGAGATTCCTCACCCAGCGGTTGTTCAGGGTTTAGCGTTTAGCGTTTATTTTTCCCAGCTCAAAACTTGATGTTTGGGTCCTGGGATCTAATGAAAATGGAAGTGGAGCCACAGTTTGGCACCCTAGGAGTGTGATCTGATCTTCACAGAGCCATTGTCACAGTCCGATGTGCTTGTTTTCATTTCTCATTTTTTAACCCTGACAGAATAAAGCTTTCTCCCCAGTTTTGCAAGTCAGTCTCCTTGCAGAATTATTCCTGCTCTGGGTTGGTGGGGGGGGGGGTCTCTCTGTCTCCTTATCGAATTAAATGGGCATGGATACTCTTGCAGTAGGATCACGAGTTGTACCCACAACGTGTGGTCTATGTTTCCGGAATTTGGAACACACTCTCTGCTTGATGCTCTTTCTGCAAAGAAGCAATGCACTGCTATGTGACGGAGGGTGGGGGCCCTGGGCTTATGGGGTAGCAGCCACCCCGCTGCCCTTCTGCTTTTCACATTGCTTAGGAAGGAGCGGGTTTCTGATTCCCTTTGGCTTTTGATGAGCAGCTCCGATCTTTTATAAAATGTGAAAATAAAAATGGACCCATACCCCTTGTCATAACAGTCTCTTCACAGGCTGATTGAAAGAAGTTTTTGTGGCAGCAAGGACTCCAGGAGTCCGTATAATCCTTCTAGCGCCCATAGTGTCCTTCGTCTTTGGTTAGGAAACCCAGAGTCTGTGCCTCCTAGTTTAACTAACTTTGAGTGGTCACCAATCTGGTGCAAATGGTTAAC
>PVJH01031739.1:0-23424 GCA_004026705.1 Nesogale talazaci
GCCACCGGGGCTCAGCCCTGGATTAGTTTCTTTCATCAGCATAATACCTTCGAGATTCAGTCATGTTGTTATGTACACCAATAGACTGTTTCTTTTTATTGCTGAGTGGTATTCCATCATATGGATGTGCCATTTGTAGCTTATTCAATCACATGCTGAAGGACACAAGTGGTTTACAGTTTGGGGTAGCTATGAGTATTATTGCTATAAAATATTGGCATGAATTATTTCTGGGAATATAATTTTTGTGTCTTTAAGGGTAGATACCTAGATAGAATGGTAAATGTCTACAAAATGGCCAAACTGTCTTCCAGAGCAGCTGTGCCCTTGTGAATTCCCACCAGTAATGTCTTAGCATTCCAGTGGCTCCATATCCTCACCAGTACTCGGGGCTGTCAGTTTGGTATTTATTTTAGCCATTCGAATGCATGTCTCATTGTAGCTTGGTTTTACATTTCCCTCAGAGTTGGTGATGGTGAGCAGTTATTTATGTACTTATTTGGTATATAAAAAGGACTTCAAAAATTCATGGAAAAACGAAATTAAGCAATAATGGCATTTTTCAACAAAAGATTTGAAGGCTCATGCATCTTACACTTGATCTTAGTCAAAAGACCGAAAAGCGATGCCTGAGGCATCTTTATCTTCTGAGTAAGCAAATTCTAAAACCAAAGCACTTATAATGAGCAAAATGACTGCCTCCGATCTAAAATAAACTTGATTTCCAATCAAACTGCAGCATGGGTTTAAAAAGTGTTTTTGCTGCTCTGAAAAGACAATTCGGCTTCTTGTAGAAATTTTAATTGCTTGGAACCCAGAAGGGTCACGATGCTCGCTTGTACAAGAAACCAGTCAAGATGTCTGATGAGACAGGTTGCTTGGTTTCATCCACGAAGAAAGCCTTGGCTAACATGCCCCAGGAGGTTAGGAAATAGAAATAATCAATTTCAACTTTTTGTGATGTACTTCCCTTGGTTGGTTCTGTAAGCATATTGTCCTTTTATTCCTCTCAATCAAAATCTCTTCTTCTGTAATTTGGGGCACTGTAGTACCCGCCTGCATGCTGATGTCTGTCTGTCTCTTCCTTCGCACATCTCTATTTTCACTTCTCACAGAAGATAAGACAGATGCTTCATCACAATACTGCTTAGATGAATTATCTGCTCGATGATTTGCCCATTTAAAAAATTGGGTGTTTTGTTTATATATTGTTGAGTTTTAAGAGTTTTTCATTTATATTCTAGATGAAAATTCTTTGCCGTATAAGTGGCTTGCAATATGTACTCCCAGTCTGTGGTTTGTCTTCTTTCTCTTAGAAATTTCTTTGTCAATTAAAGTTTTACAATTTTGATGAAGTTCGATTTCTTGATTTTAATCTTTTTTAAAAATTTTAATCTTTTATAGAACAGCTTTGGGTCTTATGTCTAAGAACCCTTCACCTAACTCTGCTTAAGTCATGAAGATTTTCTTCTACATTTTCTTCTAAAAGTTTTCCAGGTCTGCATTCTACATTGAGGCCCATGACCCATCTTGTGTCTTGTGTGGGAGGATTTTAAATTACAAGTTCAATTTCTTTGCTAGATATCAAATTATCCTGCCTACCTATTTCTTCTTGGGCAGTCTACGTGCCTTCCATGGAATTGTTCCATTTCATGAACCTCATCATATCCTGGTGGCACAGGGGCTTCATGTTGGGCTGCGATCCTCAAGTCTGGCTGCTGGAAAGCACCAGTCACTCTGCTAGTTCCCCAGACAGTCGTCTCAGAAACGCACTGGAGCAGTTCTCCTCTGCCCGGCAGGGTCACCGAGAGTCACCTTCAACTCCATGGCCGTGAGCGCATCAGATTTTTGACTCACTTGTTGTACTTGTAGCAGCCAGTCCCCAAGTTGCAAGCATCTGACTTACATATGTGCAACTCTGAGTTAGGAATCAAGCCCTGTAGTTCATAATAACGAATACGTGCCATTTTGTGATGTGCGTCAAGACACTATTATTGTTGCTACTGCATTTTTACTTTAAAAGATACTTTGAGGCTGAGCCCCAGTGGCACAGTAGTTGAGTGTGGGACTGCGGCCCACTGGCTTGGTGGTTCAAATCCAGCAGCAGCTCTCCAGGAGCAAGGCTGGGCCTCCCGCTCCCACCAGAGGGCAGTGATGGCTCCCCCCCAAAAAAAAAACAAGCAAAAAAAGAGACTTTGGTGTACAAATAATAATAATTTATAAATTATGAAGGGTTCACGAGGGAGCAGGGCGTGGGGAGGGAGTGGAAAAAGGAGGAGCTAATACGTAGGGCTTGATGGGCTGAGCCCCGGTGGCATAGTGGTTGTGCGCGGAACTACGGCCCAGTGGGACGGAGATTCAATTCCAGCAGTGGGGCTGGGCCTCCTACTCTCACCGCCGGAGAGCAGTGATGCCCCCCCCCCCAAAAAAAAACAACAACAAAAAAAACCAAAAGCAAGATGTAACAGCTTGAGGAATTTATGCCATATGTCAAGTAGAAAATATTTTGGAAATAACTATGGCAACATATGTATGAATATGCTTGATACAATTGATGTATGGATTGTTATAAGAGCTGTGAGAGCTCCCAATAAAATGATTTTAAATAAATGAATAAATATCAGCTGCTAAAAAAAAAAGATACTTTGGTGTATCTGAAGTATTTCTTCAATTTTTTTCTTCAATTTTTCCCCAATGTTTTTATGCATAGAAATACACACTATATACTAAGACAAACATTTGACTAACTGACATGAGATATTAACTATATCTCACTTTTCCAATTTATGTACAAGTTCAAATTAAAACCAGATAAAGGATCTATACTCTTATTATCCTTTTAATACAATAAACTAGTATTTAATGTCATTGATTTCTTCTGTTTTTTATGTTGTTGAAGTTGGCTCTTATCTTTAGGTTTATTTCACTCTCATTTCCTGGTTTTTAGGACAGAAGTTTTAGTGATGCTATGTACAGCAGAACTAAACACTGCACAGTCCTGTGCCAGCCACGCAACTGTTACCTTTGAGCTCAAGGTCACAGCCACGTATCAATCCACCTCTTCCTCTTTTTCCCTGCCCTTCTACGTTACCAAGCATAATGTCAAGTCCGTACGTGAGGCGAAGTCTTACTAGCTTTACTTTCAGGAGCATTGTGGCTGTACTACTAAGACAGATTTGTTAGTTTGGGGCAGTCCATGGTGCTTTCAAGGTCTTCACCAGCACCATCATTCCAATGCATCGGTTCTTCTTCAGTCTTCCTTATTCAAGACTCAACTTTCACCTGCATAAGAGACGATTAAAAATGCCGTGGTTGGATCTGGTGCACCTTAGTTCTCAAAGTAACATCCTTGCTTTTCAACACCTTTAAGAGTTGTGCAGCAGATTTACCCAATGCAATGCATCGTTTTATCTCTTGAGCGCTGTTTTTTTGAGCATTGATGGTGGATCCAAACAAGATGAAATCCTTGACAACTTCAGCCTTTTCTCCATTTTTCATGATGGTCCAGTTGGGAAGATCTTAGTTTTCTTTCTTTCTTTTTTTTTTTCAATTGCCGTATTTTAAATCTTTTATTGGGAGCATATACAGCTCTTATCACAATCTATACATAAGTCCACTGTGTGTCATGCACATTTGTACATCCATTGCCCTCATCATTCTCAGAACACTTGCTTTCTGTGTAAGCCCTTGGCATTGGATCCTCATTTTTAACCCCTTCCTCTCTGCTCCCCTCTCCCTCATAAGATCATGGCTTTCTTTACATTAATTTGCAACTCATACTGAAGGCTACCTCAATAGCCTTGATCTTCATCAGCAAGTGCTTTGAGTTCTTACTTTTAGCAAGTGAGATTGTGTCATCTACATATCGAAGCTTGTTAATATGCCTTCTTCCACTACTCCAAGTTCCGGTTTTCAGATTATTTGCTCAGCATACAGATTGGATAACTATGAAGAGAAGAAACACAACGCCTTTCTGGATTTTAAGCCATGCAGCGTTTCCTTGTTCTGTTCACACAAGTGCTTCTTGATCTGTAAGCAGGTTCCTCATGAGCACGATGAAGGGTTCTGGAATTCCCATTCTTCTCAAGGTTATCCATAATTGGCTATGAATACGGAAGGATTGGCAAGAGACTGGAGAACGAACATAGCAAAGCGCAGAACTGAATGCCTTTGCATTGTCAATTAAACACAAGGAAACATGTTTCCGGTAGTCTTGCCTTTCAGTCAAGACCCTTGGTATCAGCAGTGATATCGCTTAGTCTATGTTCCCTTCCGAATCCGCCCTGAACTTTCGACAGCAACCTGGCAATGACCTATGGTAACCATTGTATGATGTCCAGCAAACTTTTACTTGTGTGTGATATCATGATATTATTCTGCAATTTCTGCATTCTGGGGGGTCACCTTTCTATTGAGGGGGCACAAATATGGATTTATTCTAGCTGTTTGGTCAAGTAGCTGTCTCCCAAATGTATTAGCATCCAGCACTTCATCAGCTTGTTGCACCATTTCAATTGGTATTTTATCAATTCCTAGAGCCTTCTTTTGGGCTAATGCTTTCAGTGTGGCTTAAAGCTCCTCCTTCAGCACCATTCATTGGCTCTTTCTTGCTCTTTTGCTTTCTCTTGAAATGGTGGGGTGTCGACCAGCTCTTTTTGATACAGTGACTGAGTATTCTTTCCATCCTCTCTTTTTATATATATATATATATTTTTTATTTTTTTATTTTTTTTAGGCATCACTGCCCTCAGGTGGTGGGAGTAGGAGGCCCAGCCTTTGCCCCTGGGAGCCGGAATTGAACCTCCAGCCCAGTGGGCTGCAGTCCCGCGCACAATCCATCCTCTTTTGATGCTTCCTGCATCATTCACTATTTTGTCCATAGAATCTTTCAACATTGCAATTCAAGGCTTGAATATTTTCTTTTCTTTTTTTTTTTTTTGGGGGGGGGGGCATCACTGCTCTCCGGTGGTGGGAGTAGGAAGCCCAGCCCCACTGCTGGAATTGAACCTCCGTCCCAGTGGGCCGCAGTCCCGCGCACAACCACTACGCCACCGGGGTTCAGCCCCCACCGGGGCTCAGCCCGAGCATGTTCTTCTTTTTGGCTTTCTAACTCTAGGTCTTTGAACATTTCATTATGGTATTTGTCTTCTCCAGCTGCCTTTTGAAGCTTTCTGTTCAGCTCTTTGACTTCATTCTTTCTTCCATTGGCTTTAGCTACGCTGCGATAAAGAGCAAGTTTAAGAGTCTCTTCTGACAACCATGGTGACCTTTTCTTTTTTTTTCTTTTTTGTAGGCATCACTGCCCTCAGGTGGTGGGAGTAGGGGGCCCAGCCTTTGCTCTGTGGAGCTAGAATCAAACCTCCATCCCAGTGGGCCGCAGCCCCGCACAGAACCACTACGCCACCGGAGCTCAGCCTATTTTATCTATATTTTTAATATCATTTTCACTGTACATGAAATTTTGATACTACAGTTGATCTTAGCCAAAAGATTGAGAAGTGATGACGTGAAATTCTGAGTCGATAGTTTTTCTCTTTCAGCATTTGAAAATGTTGTTTTGCTGCTTTTGGGCTGCATTGTTTCTAATGTGAAATCTGCAATCATTTAAATCATTTGCATTATACTATATCATTAACTATATGATATTACTATATCATTATACTTTCCAAGGTTCATCCATATTGTGTCAGAACTTCATTCCTTTTTATCACTGCATAATATTCCATTGTAAGGATAAACCACGTTTTTTGGTTTATTCATTCATCTATGGTTAGACACATGGGCTGTTTTGTCCCTTTTGTGCTTTTTTTGGATCTCCTTTCAATAGTTTTGCTTTGTCTTTTTTGTTTTAATCACCCTCCAATCTCCTGCCAATCCTCCTAATTGGATGAACCCAATGGTAGTTAGAGGCAAGGAAGCCTGGTTGATGAAGTTGATAAAGTACAGCTTTTAAGGGCGTAGACAGCCAAGAATGGAGTTGGGAGCTAATGGTTAACAGACACAGCACACTCCCTCCTCCTAACATCCTTTCTGATTCAAGACTAGCGAGCTCTTCCATATTGCTGTGGTAGGTGCTCCATCTGTCTGACTTCCTAGATGTTCCCATGAAAAGCAAAACTGTATCCTGCTACCCCAGTTTCTACTCAGAGATAACCCACAGAAAGTGATTCATAAACGTTAGGGGAAAGATGAAATAGGAAGTCACAGGGATCATTGCTCACCTGGGATCCTGCTCCTGGGACTGAACACCCCACACTTTTTTCATGCCTCCATGCCTCCATGGTGTTCCTGCTCCTTGGGATGCCAATTCTGACCAGTGGCAAGTGAAATGAGATTGACAGAGTATTGGTCAATATGGACGGTACGTGATAAGAACATAGGGCTTCATTAATCAGCCTCTCTGCACTTTTGTTTGTTTGAAAATTTAAAATAAAATAATATTTAAGGGCTGAGCCCCAGTGGCGTAGTGGTTGTGCGCGGGACTGCGGCCCACTGGGATGGAGGTTCAATTCCGGCTCCCAGGAGCAAAGGCTGGGCCTCCTACTCCCACCACCTGAGGGCAGTGATGCCTAACATTAAAAAAAAAAGTATATTAAAAAAATAAGAAATAAAAATAAAATAAAAAAATATTTAAAAAACTATTTACAAAAGGACAAAACAACCCACGTGTCTAACAACAGATGAATGAATAAGCCAAAAAAATGTGGCTTATCCATACAATGGAACATTATGCAGTCATAAAAAGGAATGAAGTTCTGATACAATATGGATGAACCTTGAAAAATATAATGTTAAGCAAAACAAGCCAGACACAAAAGACTATACCTTGTATTATTCCATTTGCATGAAATGTCCAGAATTGGCACATGCACAGAGACAGTTGCCAAGGATTGGGAATAGGAGTAAATGAAGAACAACTCCTAATGGAGATGAGAGTGCTAAACAAACTCATATTTAGATTGCTATAAGCTGTCCATTGTCATGGATATTTACAAACTTTAAGTAATGTGTGAATTAGTCTGTCTTTTACTATTATACTATGACCTGTTTTAAAGCTTTCTATAAATGGGACTTTCAATATGACAGTGGACAGTTTATAGCATTCTAAATATGAGTTTGTTTAGCACTTTAAATGGTTTAAATGAAACATTCATCAAGTCTTAAATAGCACAAAGACTGGACAACTACAGAAACATGTCATTTGGATGCCGGAAGAAGTCACAATAGTATCTAAGAATTTGCTGAGATACAGAGCTTCAAAAGGGATGCGGAAGGTCAAAAAGAGCTGTCGGAAAAACATGGGGAGTGGTGGCTAGAACTTTGAATATGAGTTTGTATTGAATACATTTTGTTGTGAGGTCTGTGGGTTCATCCTTTGGAAATCAACAGCTGAACCACACAGTTCTTGGCCCAGCAATTCCATTTCTAGGTATCGACCTACCAGAGATGAAGATCTACACTTACCCAAAGATAAACATGCCCGGAACAGTACTCTTATGTAATAGCCCTTAACAGAAAACTACCCGAAAGCCCACCCACAGAGACCGGAGTGATCCATGGTGCAGTCACACAATGGAATACCAGGCAGCAAGGAGAATGTATAAGCTACCATGGCCACATGGTTGAATCTCATAAATATAATGTTGAGTGAAAACAAACTGACTGATGGGTCCATTCATATGAAGATAGACCAGCATCCATCTTACCGAAAGTTTTAACATATCCTTGATAATGAATGGTTACTAGGGTATGAAGTGCTTTTTGCACAATCATTATCTCATATGTGTTCACGTGCATGTCAGTAGTGCTATATTGAGATGTTACTTATATATAGGAAAGTGGGGACATGGTAGAATTCTTGCCTTCCATGGAGAGACTTGGGTTCAGCTCCCTACCTCATGCACAGCCTCCATTCATCTATGTATCAATACAAGCTTCTTCTTACAATGTGGCTGAAAAGACTTCAGTGGGACTTCCAGATTAAGACAGAAGAGGAAAGAAAGGACTAGTGATCTGTTTATGAAAACCAGGCAACAAGAACCCTGTGACTCACAAAAGTCTATTGTGTTGCCATGAGTCAAGGGCTGATTAGATGGCAATTTACACCACCACCACCACCATGGATAAACAGAGCAGCTCTTTAAGTGAATGCTGCCCACTGTCTACCCTCATGTCACCTACACCTAGGTTAAGCTACAGGAGATTTCCTCCAGTCCTGAGAATTCTCCTACATTGTTTCCTCAGGTCCTCGTGATGACCTCGGGGTTAAACCCAAACCAAATAACTCCCTGCCATCAAGTCAATTCCTCTTCACTGCCACCCCAAGGAAGTGGTGAATAGTTTGCCCAGGTCACCACTGCAATGCATCGAGATGAGAGACTAAAAGTACTGAGTGCAGGGCTGAGCCCCGGTGGCGTAGTGGTTGTGCACGGGACTGCGGCCCACTGGGATGGAGGTTCGATTCCAGCTCCACGGAGCAAAGGCTGGGCCTCCTACTCCCACCACCTGACGGCAGTGATGCCTCCCCGCACCCCCCCCCCAAAAAAAAAAAGGAAAATCGATGCACTTGAGCTATGGTATTGGCAAAGAACATTGAAAGCACCGTGGACTGCTCAAAGAACAAACAGGTCCGTCTTGGAAGAAGTACAGCCTCCTTGCAGGGTGGTTAGTGGCTGAGAACCCTCTTGAGCTGGCACCAGTAGCCAATGTTACCGTGGGGTTTCTCAGGAGGGAGATACCTCAGGTCTTGGCTTCCCATGAGAAAGAATTCAAGCTGGAGCCTGGTTTGTAACCCAAGTAGGTCTCTCTAAAGCACTGAAGAAGTTTCAGGTTTTACAGTCACTGACCACAGGCAACCTCATGGCACACCCACCTGTGGGGGCCTGAGACCAGAGGGACCACAGCCCAGCCCAGCAGAAAGCGGAGAAGCAGCCAGAAGGGGAAAAGATCAGGGGTGGGGGTGGGGTGGGGTGGTGGTCTCCAAGTTCAGGCCTTAGGGTCCTCGGCTGGAAGGTGTGGTTGATGGTACTGATTGACCCTACTGGCTAAATTAGGCCCACCTGGCCTAGTTTGGGCCTACCTAGTTGTGCCGCCTCTCTCGCTGAGAGGCCTGAGTTTGGGGCATGCCCTTTTAATTATATTGGCTTCCAACTTCCTGGAGGGGTCTTTGGCATGGGGGGGAAACAGCCCCTGGCTCCTGTCTCTAGCTAGCCAACATTACCTTCCTGGGAAAGGAGCTTCTGTCCCCCTTTCCCCCTAGGTGGGCAGGGAGCAGAGGGCGTGGCTGTGGGAGGTACCAGGTAGTTCACATGCTTTAACGCCAGTTATTTTCCAGAGCCATATTCCATCAGTACTCTGGACAATGCGCTGGAGTCGTCTGTACCAGGTGCAGGCTGGTACACTAGTGCCAGGCTGGAAACTGCCCGATGCAGAAGGAGTAGACACCAACCCGTCAAACTGCCCAGGAGCCGTGTCTGCTATGGAGGTCAGCGTGAGAGAGTTCGGGGGCAGGCTCTCACTCACCCCTCCACCAGTATGGTCAGAGGGTGTTTTGAGGATTCCCACAGTTTGGCACAAGGCAAACCTGAGGTGTGTCATGAGCTTTCGTTCTTTCTTCTTCTCCCCCCCCCCCCAATGATTTTATTGGGGGCTCTTACAGCTCTTATAACATTCGATGCATCATTTGTATCAAGCACATTTGTACACACGTTGCCATCTTCATTTCCAAATATTTTCTACTTGAGCCCCTGGTATAAGCTTCTCTTTCCCCCTGTCTTTCTTCTTTTTTAAAAAATCATTTTATTGGGGGCTCAGACAGCTCTGATCACATACATACATGCATCCACTCGATCAAGCACGTTGGTGGCCATCATCATTTTCAAATCATTTTCTTTCGACTTGAGCCCTTAGTGTCACTCCTCATATTTTTCATATCGATTTCCTCCTCAGATTAAAGCACTTTCTCAAACAAGAGGTTCTTCAGGACACAGCCCAGAGGGCAGGGCTGGAGTGTCTGAGAAGCCTCTGGGCGACCCTGAATTCTCATCTTGGGCCAGGACTCTGGGAAATTTCTAAGCTTCATTCAGACGTTCTCCCCGTGCTGTCAGGAACAGAGAGAGGCCCCACCTGGATGGGAAGCCATCGAAGTTGGAAGCAGGTAGAGCACACCTGCCTCAGAGGCTGCGGAAGCCTGGCTCCTCCTGCTCAGGGATGGGGGCAGAGCCCCCTCTGCGTCCCCTCATTAGTTTCTGAGCAGCTGGGTGACTCACCCTCTTTCTGGGAAAAAAAAAAAAGGATCAGAATAAATCAGATGACCTGGTTTAGTTATTGACTTTTTAATACTGAGACCAGGAGGAGGAAGTCAGCGGAGAGACCTGCAAGTATTGAAGAAAACTGAGCAGACTTCAGACAAGAGTCCACGAGGGATCTTTTTCGTTGCGGCACGTGGGCTTCGTTTTAAATAAGTGCCCCTAACTTACACAAGCCCACGCCATCTGTCCTCTCCTGACCTAGCTGAGGGTCCGTCACGTGAGGACAAGGCCCCGAAACAGCTTTCGGTCTCCAGCTGTCTTTTCCCCATAGACCCCCTTTGCTGGAGATTCACTGTTCTTCACTTCTACATGGTTGAAAGGGAGCCACACACACACACACACACACACACACACAGCCCCTGCACACCCCCAATTCCAGTGTACACCCGTCCCCTAAACTTCTTGGCTGACATTGTCGTTGGGAGACACACACACACACACACACACACACACACACATATCAGCGCTCCCCAGCACTTGATAACAGGCTGAGGGACAAAGAAAAATCCCGTGTCTCTGCTGGGACCTACCCCAGAGGGAGACTGTACTCACAGGACAAAGAAACAGCACGGCGGTCACAGGTTGATGACACTGGGCACTGAAAGGATCTGGGGCGATCGATGCTTCTCCACCTGCCTCGGAGTATGCCCCTTGCGTACAGGGGCCCCAACCATACAGTGATTTTCCTTGCTACTTCATAACTGTCTTTTTGCTACTGTTATGAATCGGGTGACCCCTGTGAAAAGATCGTGCAACCCCCCAAAGGGGTCTTCATCCACCCACCCATGCACAGGTTGAGAGCCACTGCTGTAAGGTTTCACTCTTCAGATAAAAGACTTCCTGTTTGTTGTTCCTGGGCTCTTGAGTCACAACTGTCAGTTTCAGCTGACACAAAGAGCTCTCTTTAGTCCTGATTTGGGCTTCCAGTTGAATTCCACTCCTTTGATTTCAGCACATTTCCTCAGGATGTTGTTTAAAAAAAAAAGCTGGTGTGTGTGTGTGTGTGTGTGTGTGCTCGCGCGCAGGCACGTGCTAGAACCACCTCTTTCTAAACAGAAAGTTATTGAAGGGTGGGGGCAAAAAAAGCAGCAACTTTATGAGCGCAAATGTAACCACACCTCAGCTTAGCCAGTCCCTCCAGAGAGAGAAAGAGTCCGCCACCCAAGTCACATGACCCCCAAGTCTCTGTGAGCTCAGGGTGCAATAGAAACTTCCTGTTTATTCTAGTCCCTGAAAGCCTCCAGGGCGGGGAGAGAGTGGGGGCTGTTGCACAGTGAAAGAATAGGAGCTGCCGTGGCTCTCCTGAAAATTGCAGTGTCCCCTGTCCCAGTCCCACCCAAGGACAAGATGGAGATAATGACACAATTATATGGAGGAGCTGCCCCAAACTCATACCAGATGCTTTCAACGAACTAATTTTAGCCTCCCAGCATGCTTCTGGAGGTGGAGAGGGAGAACAGATACAATCATGTGTTTTACAAATAAGCGTTGTCACAGGGCGGCTCGAATGACCCAATCCAGGTCAAATCCTAACTTTAAAAGCTGAATCAGAACCTGGCATCCTGTCAGGCCCTCCTCCCACCTCAGCTGCTTCCTCCAACATATTTCTAGTCCCTCAATGACTTGGACCTTTCACTTGAGCACTGGCATGCTTATGATTCATTTCTTAGCCACACTAAACGCACAGACCCCCCATTTCCACCCTCCTCACCCCGGGGACCTGTGAGAAGAGCTGAACAGGAAGCACCTCAGAGCAGTCAGAGGAGTCGCTCAGGATGGCAAAGCAGTAGGGCAGCCAGGATGCTCAGACGTTGTAAAAATTACATGTGCTGAACAATTGGGATGCTCATTCATTGCTAGCGGGATTGTAAAATGGTGCGGCCCCTTTGGCGACAGTGTGGAAGGTCCTCAGAGGATTACATAGCTCCCCTTTACTGTCAAGTATCTGACGCATAGAGACCCTATTGGACAGGGTAGAACAGCCCTCTAGGGTTTCCAAGGCTCCAATATTTACAGGGAAGCAGACTGACACGCTTTCCTCCCAGGGATGAGTTTGAACTATTGAACTTTTAGTTAGCAGCCAAGTCAGGGCTGCTTACATCAAGGTAGCCTAGGACCCAGCAATTCCCCTCCTAAGTATCGACCCAAGAGAAATGAAGAGCGATGTCTACATAAAACGAATGCTCACAGATCATGATTTTTAAAATGATGGCATGAATATGCACAACAAAACATTCTCCAGTTCAACAACTTTTTCATGTCTAATTCAGTGCCGTTGATGATATCCTTCATGGTCTGCAACCATTATTGATATCTTTTTTCAAACCTTTCCACCACCATTAACATAAACTCAATGACCTCTAAGCAAAAGACTCTTCCACCTTCGCCCATGGTAACCGCTGATCAAGTTTGGTTTCTTTTTTTCTCTTTCTTTCTTCCTTGTAGTAGTTTTTTAAATATCATACGTACACTTCCATAGTTTGAATCTCTTTGAAAAAGAGTATATGCACACCATCACAATCACTTCTTTCTTTCTTTTTTTTGGGGGGGGCATCACTGCCCTCAGGTGGTGGGAGTAGGAGGCCCAGTCTTTGCTCCTGTGGAGCTGGAATTGAACCTCCATCCCCGTGGGCCGCAGTCCCGCGCACAACCATTACGGCACCGGGGTTCAGCCCCCATCACAATCACTTCTAAAGCTCCCTCCCCTCTCCTCCATTGATTGTTTGCTCTCCAATTCCCCTCATTCTCCTGAATCCTCCATCTTCGATAAATCATTGCATCAGCTATTGTCTCTATGTCTATAGGATATTAATAATACCCAAAGTGAAAACAATCAACGTTTCCATTGATAGGTGAATGGCTTAGCAAAATTTGGTACATCCACACAATGGAATATCACTTGATTACAAAAAAATGAAGTACTGATACATGCTACAACATGGATCAACCTTGAAAACATTATGCTAAGGGAAAGACACCAAGCCACACACAAAAATCACAGGCAAGTCCATAGAAGCAGAAAGTAGATTAGTGGTTGTCAGGGACTGTGGGGAAAGCTGATTTGGGAGTGACTGCTGATGGTCAGATTTCTTCTTCTTCACATTTTTATTGGCATCTAACCCACACGTCATACAATTCGATAGTTTAATCATTCAATCATATCACGAATAATTGTACAATCATTACCACAATCAATTTTAGAACATCCCCCCCTGCCCCATGGTTAAATTGCCTTTAAAATGAGTTGTGTCATCATAATCGGTTCTGGTGCTCCTTCCCATGCCCGCCTTCATTGTTAGTCCCGAAATCCCTTTACCCTCCCTATCTCCCACTCCGTCACCCCTAAATCCCCATATAAACCCTTGCATCAGTTATTATCTCTATGTACCCACTCCTTCTGCGTGCAGATTTCTTTTTTTTGTTTGTTTGTTTTTGGGAGGCATCACTGCCCTCTGGTGGTGGGAGTAGGAGGCCCAATCTTTACTCCTGTGGAGCTGGAATTGAACCTCCATCCCAGCAGGCTGCAGTCCCGTGCAGATTTCTTTTTTTTTTTTTGGGGGGGGGGCATCACTGCTCTCGGTGGTGGGAGTAGGAGGCCAGCCCCACTGCTGGAATTGAACCTCCGTCCCAGTGGGCCGCAGTCCCGCACACAACCACTATGCCACCGGGGCTCAGCCCCCAGATTTCTTTTTAAGAACATAAATTGTTCTATAATTATAGTGATGGCTGCCTAGCTCTGTGAATATACTAAACCCATTGGATTATACATTTTAAGAAGGTGAACTTCATGATATTAAGTTATACCTCAATAAAATAGCTTTGGGCTGAGCCTGTGGCATAGTGGTTGAGTGCAGGCAGGACTGCAGCCCATTGGTTTGGTGGTTCAAATCCAGCAGCAGCAAGGCTGGGCCTCCCACTCCCACCAGAGGACAGTGATGCTCCCCCCAAAAAAGTTTTTAAAAAATAAATAAATAAAAAGATTTTCCCAAAATACATATGCCTGGACCCACCCTAGTGAGTCTGGCTCAGCAAATCTGAGATGGAGCTAGGGCATCATCATTTTACTAAATTATCCTGCGTCCATGAAGAGACCCCAGTTACACCGGAGTAATACAGGGACCAGTTCAACAACATGAGGCCCAGAATATAGGATCCTCCAGGTAAGTACACAAGAAGTCCTAAAGAGAGAGAGGACAATGTACGACATGACTTCCTGGGAGGGATAGGAGAACTCAGCAGAGTTGTGGAGCATGCATAAGGTTCACACAAACAGAAGGAACTAACTCAGGCAGGTGAACACCCCTGGCTAAGATCGGAGGTAGGAAGGACCACAGTTTTCCTTCGATTACACACTGCCTCCTGGGGACCCATGTGTGTGAAAGTAGAACTATGCTCCACTGAAAATTGCTTTATTTTTATTTATTTATTTATTTTGGGGGGGGGGGGCATCACTGCTCTCCGGTGGTGGGAGTAGGAGGCCCAGCCCCACTGCTGGAATTGAACCTCCGTCCCAGTGGGCCGCAGTCCCGCGCACAACCACTACGCCACCGGGGCTCAGCCCGAAACGTGCTTTAAATCCCAGTTCTACCACTCTTGGCCAGATGATGTTGGGCAAGTCACATGACCTCCCTGTGCTTCAGTTTTCTCCACTGCAAAATTCAAGTCACCCAAGTAACTATTTCTTTTTTTCCCCCAAGTAACTATTTCATGGGTTGTCATGATGAATAACAGAAAATCCATGTGAAACAGAATAAATATTTGGAAAATAAAGGACTGTGCCTTTTTTCTTTTGCGAGGCACCCACGCATGCACATGCACACACAAATACCAATTTCCCAAATATCAAAAATACCAGGATTGTGCCGGGCAGGGTAGAGTTTGCTTAGTGCACATTTTTCCTGCTAGACAAGCATCAAGCAACTCACTCTGAATTAGTGCACCCAGTGGTGTTACCTGGGAATGTTCTCTCTAGTCATAGTGAATTTTCCCATGAAAGCAGTTTACCTTGAAGCTCGATTTTTGTGATGGTCAATTTATGAGAACAGTGTGCGGCTTTGAAATTTTGTTGCTTGCTCAGAAAAAAAATGCTGCAGAAGCTGTTGTGATGTTGAACACAGTTTACAAGGATAGCATTAGAGGAAAAACTCAAGTGTACAAGTGGTTTTCTCATTTGAAAAAGGGTGAAATGTCGATTGATGACAAACTTCATTCTGGACATTCATCAACTTCCTGAACAGACAAAAAATGTTGACTCCAATTGTGAAATTGGAGTTCATTCTACCAGGTCAGACTGTTAATAAAACTTTCTATTCAGAGGTCTGAAAAGCCTGCATAACTGTGTGGCTATAAAAAAGGCCTAACTTGTGTCGGATAGGGCACTAGTTCTGCCACCACGACAATGCACCTTCTCATGCAGTCACCTCAGTGCGTCAGTTTTTGGCAAGAAACAGCATGTCTATCTTGTCTCACCTAATCTCGCTCTGCATGACTTCTTTTTGTTTCTGCCAATGAAGAGGTACATGAAAGAACAGTGATTTGAGTATGTAGAAGAGGTGAAGGAAAAAAAACACTGAGGTGCCGTCAGCTTTCCAAACAGATGAGTTTGAAAAATGCTTTCAAGGATGAGATTTCAGATTTGACAAATGAATTAATGAATTGGAGAGTGCTTTAAAGGTGATAGGTTGTTTTGTAAAAATAAAGAAATAGGGCTGAGCCCCGGTGGCGTAGTGGTTGTCCGTGTGACTGTGGCCCACTGGGATGGAGGTTCAATTCCAGCAGTGGGACTGGGCCTCCTACTCCCACCGCCGGAGAGCAGTGATGCCCCCCCCCCCAAAAAAAAGAAAGAAATATATAGCTTTGAAAAAAATCTGGGTTTTTTTTTTTGGGGGGGGGTGGGGGAAGGAGGCATCTGCTTGGGAGTGGGGAAGGTTTGGGGGGTTTTCTTCCCTAATTTTTTTGTTTTAATTTTTTTTTTTAGGCATCACTGCCCTCTGGTGGTGGGAATAGGAGGCCCAACCTTTGCTCTTGTGAGCTGGAATTGAACCTCCATCCCAGTGGGCTGCAGTCCTGCGCACAACCACTACGCCACTGGGGCTCAGCCCTCCCTAATTTTTTTTTGTCCGATTAAAAATACATGCTGGAGAATTCACATCACAATATTCCTTCCATTATAGAGAGAAGATACGCCTTTCACCATCACTAAAGCCAGTGGACTTGTTGCCTTAGATTGGAGAAGTGAAAGTCCAAAGTTTGCTCTTTCTTGTTCCCGGGAATTATGGGCAGAAATCTAGAGGTGGGGCCAGGCAAGGAGTGGCGGTGAGTCCCAAGGTCGCTTTTCTAGGGTTGAATGTTAGACAGGCTTAAAGAGAAACTAGAAGCAGTTGGTCTTTGGCCAGGTTTACATGTGGATCTATGGAAAGTAGCAATCACTGAAATTGTGCTTCAAGCAAACAGCTCACACCCATCTTTTAAATAACTTTACCATAATACTAGTTCAAAAATACAAATCAAGCTTGTTCATCATGGCGCTACATGAAAAGGGCTGGATTTCACTGATAAAACTTGATCTAGGTTGGGCTCACAGTCATATTTTTCCGTTTCTCTTCTTTCTACCCTCCGTGGAGCAAGAAGATGACACCCGTGGAGGCTCTCACATAGGGAAGTTTCGTCTAGTAGACCGACCTCTCTCCCTGCTGGCGAGGGGAACGCTCATGGTTAAAAGAAACTGCCCAGCGGCGCTCCTTGAGCCCTACAGACCGGACCCTGGACCATGCCTTCGGGCCACACTGGTCCACCCCCGGCCCCCTCTAGACCGTGGGAAGAGCTTGAAGGTACAGAGTGGTGAGAGCGAGATCAAGAAAGCAAGAGACTCCTCCAGGACTGCCCTCCGCTGTTGCGTGACCTGGGCAGAAGATTATGTTCGGGCTGGAGGCTGGCAAAGATTAGGAAACGAATATATGCGTCAACATATCTTGAGGACCTAGAATAGTCTGCCCTGGGAAATCGAGAGAATGCCAGTGCGGGTTCTCCAAAAGTGATTCTTGAAGCCGAGCTTGGATGAGCTTAGGAACAAACAGGGTGAGGATTAGGGCCCATTAGGACAGAACCTCGAGGGGCACATCCCCCCAGCCCCGCACCCCCCACCGCTGTTGCACAAGATAAAGGAGTCTTCAGTGGAGACCGGAAGTGTAGCTGGAGGAGAACTGAGAACAGTGCTGTGTCAAAGAAGCCCAGAGAGACGCGCCTTTTCATGATGTTAACGTCCCTAAGTGCTTAGTGCCCACCCACTGCACCGGGAAACCACCGCCAACTAAGCCCTGCTGAAAGAGCTGTGCTCACACCTCTGAGAGCTGCGGGCTCTTTAAATTCCCAGGTCCCGGAGGTGGGTGGGGGGGTAGGGGAGGGGCAAAGAAAATTCCCTGGGATTTAGAGGAACTCTTATTTTGATGAGACTTGGAGCATGCCTGTGGCACCCCAAGCTGATATGATAGCCACGCAGGTCTCCAGTCTGCGAACCAGCCAGGCCCTAATCTGGTATGTTTCCTACTTCTGGATGGACCAGGTGAGTCAGGGCCTTCAATAGCCCTGCGAGTTCGCCCCAGTCATCAGATGGCCCAGAGCAAATCAGTCCCTTTCCACTTGCAAAGCTACCTGTGCGCCCTGGCCCGCTGATCCAGGTGCCAGCGTGGCTGAGGTCGTGGAGGCTCCCAGACGGGCACACCCATCACTTCCCAGGGCGGGTAGGCAGGTCACTTGCGTGGCCAGACCTGCCCCGTCCAGATCCGTGATCTGGGCCAGGAGGGCGTGTGTAGGCAATTACTGGAGCCAGCTCCAGCTGCGTACAGGTCGCCCGATTGCCGCATGACCTGTTGCTACTTGCTCTTCCTGTTAGGGTCATTGAGCCATGGCCTGGTAGTTACTTTCAACAGCGTTTGGATTACCAAGAAGGGAAGCAGAAAGACACAGCCCTTCTCCGGGAAGCCCTACTTACAGGGAAGTACGAACTTTCCAAGCCCCGGGTCATGAGAAGGGAATTCTGGGGAGGTCACTTCTGAGGCTTTTGGACACTAGCGGAACTACAGAACTAACAAAGTGATGTTATTTATTCACCCTTGTGACACCATGTCTGTCTGGAACAGTCACCTTTACCAAGTTTTTTTTGAGATTTGCATGACTTGCAACTTGTTAAAAAATCACCTTATCCTACTCCCACCACCAGGGCAGTGATGCCCTAAAAAAAAAAAAAAATCACCTTATTGAGCTGAACCCCAGTGGTGTAGTGGTTGTGTGCGGGACTGCGACCCATTGGGCTGGTGGTTCAAATCCAGCAGCAGCTCTCCAGGAGCAAGGCTGGGCCTCCTACTCCCACCAGAGGGCAGTGATGCCCCCCCCCAAATCACTTTATTGGGGCCTCTAACAGCTCTTATAACATCCTATACATCAATTGCATCAAGCATATTTGTATATGTCTTTTCTTTTCTACCCATTTTTATTTAGTTATTTCAATTGTGGTAAATGCACACATATGGAATAAAACATGTCATTTCTAACATTGTTTGCATGTACAGTTGAGTGACATTCATTAGGTTCATCATGTGGTTCACTATCACCATTATCATCTGTTTCCAAGTTTTTCCCTCGCCCTGAACAAAAGCTGGGTGTCTGCTAAGCCAGGACCCTTCTTCTTCTCCTCCCTTTGACCTGCTCCTGGTAACTGCTGATAACACTTGGTCTCTGTACCCTTGTCTCTTGCAGCGGAAACGTTCAGCAGATGAATGATAGCCTACATACAGTGGAATATTACTCAGCTCTGTAGAGGCAAGGGTGGCAAGCCTTTGTCTTACAAACTTTGGACACATGGTCAGGAGAGAGCAGTCCCTGGAGGACATCATGCTTGGTAAAGTGGAGGGGCAGTGACTGCAACAGTGGGCTCAGGCCAAGCAACAATTGGGAGGCTGGTGCACGACCCGGCAATGTTTCGTTCTGTTGCACACAGGGTCGCTGTGGGTCGGAACTAACTCAATGACATGAAATAAGAGCAACTCAAAGAGAAGTGAAGTTCAGATCCCTGCTACAATGGGAGCAACACCAAGTGGACAAAGCTTAGAGACCAATTCCCAAACAAAGGAGCTGGAAGTCTGCCTACCAGCTCTCACCCCCTTTATGTACACCTCATAAGAACCACCTCTAAGGAGGAGAGCTCATATCGGCTTCTGTCACTCCATTGAGGAATTTGATACTGTACGACCTTGAGACAAGGCTGGGACAAATCCACAGACCCTCCACAGGAGTGAGAGGAGAACCTTACTGGAAAACCAAGTTCAGACCAGGGAAGGGGGAGCATTAACATTTCAAAGGAGGCACTGATATTTCTGTTGCTGGGTATAGTGGGTAAATGGGGGGTGGGAGGGGGGGGGAGCAAGCTTACATCGGGAAGGGATGCTCAACAATAATTGTGGGGAACCTAGACGGGGAATAAACTGAGTTCCATGTTCCTGGAGAGACACTTTGAATAAGCATCTACCCAACTCTCAATGAACCATGCTGTGGATTAAGCACCATGATGACCTTAGATGCTGGCTTTACAGGAACGAAGTCATCCCCTAAGGATCACACCAGATGGACTCAACATGTAAACCCCACTGAACGAATTGGGCCTGGTTAGTCTGGGTAGACTAGAGAAACAAATTCATAAACACTCATATGGATAGAAGGGAAAAGTTTATGTACAAGAGGACTGGAACATTGAGAAAGCATTCCAACCCAAGGCAGTCCAAGGTCACAAGTCCGATATTAGCCCATATATCTGACATCAGTCCATAACGTCTCCCTCCGACTCATGAGACACCTGCAATGACACCAGGATGATCACAGGCCAGTGGCTGCAGAGTCTTCTGTATCCAGCAGTGGTAGAAGAATCCCAGCGCTGGCAGGGGTCTCCCCATGGCTCCTCGTTTCCAGGGCTCAGGGTCCATCAGCAGGATCCATTGGCGGTAGAAGCAACCCAGCACTGGTAGGGGTCTCCCCGTGGCCTCCCAAGCATCTCAGCACTGGCAGGAATCTCCACATGGCTTCTCCAGTCCCAGAGGTTTGATTCTATCCGGGTAAGCCCATGTGGCTTCTCCTCTGACTCCTCCAGTCTCCAGGAATCAGGATCAATCAGCATGTTGTCATCTCATCTTGTCAGTAGCTTGACTCCAAGGAAGTGAATCTATAGTCTCTCACTTCCAAAGGAAAACACCGCAAGATTTCCCAGAATTCTCAGAGAAAGCCATGCCCACACAGAGGCCTCATTGGCTATCTCCAGATTGACAGGCTAGACTCCACCCCTGCACTCCCAACCATGAAATTGACATCAAGTGCATGACCGCCACAGGGCCCTACCTTAAAACTACCTGTAGCCCTTGGACATAGGACTGAAATTCTCTGGTGGGAGAAAAGGCAAATGATAGTCACCCCAAGACTGAGGGAATGGCAGTCGTTGGATCTTGGGTGGGACCCCTGGCTTAGTGGGCATGAAAAGGAACCAATGAAAAGGAACCCAGAATCACCATATATTTCCTATCTCAGTGCCCTCCTTGCTTTAATATGACAAGTATTAATCTGATAGGCAACGATCTACCCTTGTGAGGAATGTTACAGGAAATTTTCCCCTAGCACCAACTCCCAGACTCAATGTAAACAGAACTCCATCATTTAAGAAATCAATCTGTACAAAGCAAGAACTCATGGAGTGTAGTTGGACTATACTGGCATAAACTCATCTCAACAGTACCTTAAAATCTGTGCTGTTGGAGGGCTGAGGCCCGGGGCCCTAAGTAGTTGAGTGTGGGACTGTGGCTTAGCTGTTCAAATCCAGTGGTGGCTCTCAGGAGCAGCGCTGGGTAGCTCCCACGACCACCAGAGGGCAATGATGCCACCCCCCAAAAAAAACAAAACAAAAAACATCTATGCTGTTGGATAAATTATTGATGTTATCAATATTAATTATTATTAATCAATAATTATTAATTATTGATAAATTATTGACCTTATATCCCAGAGGGATGATTGATAATGTTTTTCTTTTCTGTTTGTTTGTTTTTCATAAAATGATAAAATGACTGCAAAAGTAAATCAGAACCTGTGGACAAGCAGATGGATTCTGGACTCCCACTTAATTCTAGCCCCAACCCAAGAAATTTCAGTTCTTTTTTTTTTTTTTAGTATTTTAGGCATCACTGCCCTCTGGTGGTGGGAGTAGGTGGCCCAGCCTTTGCTCCTGTGGAGCTGGAATTGAACCTCCATCCCAGTGGGCCGCAGTCCCGCGCACAGCCACTACGCCACTGGGGCTCAGCCCAGAAATTTTAGTTCTCATAATATGCCCCTGCTCGATATTCGCATTCATGAAGAGCTCGCTGAAGATAAAGGAGCTACAGCAAACTGTGCTGAAGAAAGTAGGTGGTGACCAGCTATCAATTGGAATAGTGTCTGGGGTCTTGAAGGCTTATATTTAAACCAGAAGCCAGCTAAGTGAGGCATCAGCTGAGTCCACCTGGAAGAAGCCCATCAGCCTGTGTGCTCCAAAGAGGACAATAACAAGATCCAAATAGGATGGAGGAAAAAGCAGCAGAGCTTAAATTGTGAACAGCCAATTTGTAGAAGGAGGACAGTGGGAGTCCAAAACCCATCTGCACAGCATCAAGTCAGATAAAACCTCTGGTAGATCCCTGTAGCCTCAGGTGAAGGACTCAAGCATCTTTTTCATCAGACAGAGATTATTGTAAACTTCAGTATGTTGGATCGAACCATGGTATAATATGATACTTAGTCAGTCGACCTTCTTAACCGAGCCTGAATTTGCTCTAGGCTTAAATATTTGTTGCTTGTTCCATGACAGAAATTTCTTCTCTAGCTTTTCAATATTGCTGGTGGTCTTTTCTTTATTATACTTTATTTTTATCTTTATGTTATTATTATTTTCTTCCTGTTTCATTTGTCTTTTTTTCTTTTTTAGTGTTTCTGTTAGGTTTCCTGGTATATGAAGGAGTGAAGATAATAATTGATAGGGAAAATAACTGATGCCATTGTTTATCATGGATGGGGGTGGGAGTTGTGTGGGGGAGTACTTGGGAAGCAATGAGTGCGGGAAGTGGAAGGGAGCACTAGAACGGATTGTGATGAGGTGAATACAACTGTTTAAAAGAGACTTAACTGGGCTGAGCCCTGGTGGCGTAAGTGGTTGAGTGTGGAACTGCAGCCCGCAGGCTTGGCGGTTCAAATCCAGCGGCGGCTAGGTAGCGTCCACAATCACCAGAGGCAGTGATGGCCACAAAAAAAAAAAAAAAAGAGAGCGAGAGAGACTTAACCATGGAAGTGCATGATATGCTAGTTTTATATCAGTAGAACTTTTTTTTTTTAATAGTTTCAGAACAGAAAGTTTTGGACAATCAACGTTGTGGTTAGAAGACCAAATTGTAATACATTAATCTACCAGAGCTTCTTTAGGGTAAAATATATATAACATAATATTTACTATTTCAATCATGTTTGGGGTTGGTTTTTTTGTTTGTTTGTTTGTTTGTTTGTTTGGACATCACTGCTCTCGGTGGTGGGAGTAGGAGGCCCAGCCCCACTGCTGGAATTGAACCTCTGTCCCAGTGGACCGCAGTCCCGCACACAGCCACTACACCACCGGGGCTCAGCCCTTTTTTGTTCTTGTTGTTTTATGGCATCACTGCCCTGGTGGGAGTAGGAAGCCCAGCCTTGTTCCTGGAGAGCTGCTACTGGATTTGAACTATCAACCCTGTGGGCCACAGTCCTGCACACAATCACTAGGCCACCAGAACTCAGCCTTGGGGTTTATAAGAAGCAAAATTTTCTTGTGGTGAAATAGATATAACACAGTGTTCGCCATTTCAACCTTTTGACCTGTACAATTCAGTGGCAATGATTATCTCCATGTTGTGTAACTGTCACCACTATCCATTTCCAACCTTTTTCTTCCCCTTTCAAAGAGGTGCAGTGCAGTACTCCTTAAGTTATGTTTCCCTTCCCCCTTCCCACCTCTTTGGGCCATGTAAGTAGGATCCTGTAAGATTTATCTTTCTAACTCCTTTTAAGGGTACAACTGGGG